>JARWLF010003256.1:0-11804 GCA_029853055.1 Scenedesmus sp. KT-U
ATTCTGTGCACTAAGGTACAACCGCCCATCTGCCAACTCAACAGCACCAGGCAGATGTTTTGCAGTAGGAGCAAGGACCTCTGCCCTGAAGGCAGCCATACTACCAGCGACTGAAGCATTGCCCCAAGGTGATTGCTGTTGTGGCAACTGAGCAGTTGCGCTACAATTGCTGGAACGCTTGTCTACTTGCCGCAGCTGCTTCAATCCAGCTGCAGAGTGCATCGTTCTATCTGCGTCCTTCTTACTGCTGGGTGCCTCACTGTCGCCAACAGTGCTGTGCTGCCGCAGCTGCCTCTGCCGCCGCAGCTGTTGCTGGTGCCAGGGGTCACTATGGTTGTTACCCCTCGGTGCACCATGACTCCTGCATGCTGCTGCTGGCGCTGTTGCCTGTGAGGGCTGCTCATGAGTGTGCTTCAATTTTGTCTTCTTCGACACTGCGCCTGCCAATGGAGGTCTGCCTCTCCGCCGCTTGACTTGAGGCAACCTGACGTCCTCTCCAGCTGCTGCTGCTGCTCCTGCTGCTGCTGCTGCTGTAGGGGCTTCACTTGCTACTACTGCTGCTGCTTTGACCACATCAACTGCTGCTGCCAGGGTCCCACCTACTGCTATCGCTATTGGAGGTGGTGGTGAAGATGTTGCAGATGCTGTGGGTGCTGTGATCGCTGCAGATGAAGTAACTTCTGGTGACTCATCTAGCGTGGCTGCATTATATGTCAGTCCTGCTGCTGCTGCTGCCACTGGCAAACTTTGTAGCTCAACTGTTGCTTCCTCTTCCTCAGCAACAGCTGCTGCTGCTGCTTGTACGTGTTGCAGATCAACAGTGTCACCTTCTTTTTCAGAAGCCTCACCCACTGCTGCTGTCACTGCTTGTTGCAAGTCTGCTCGGTGTCCTACTTGCTCAGGTGCGAGGCCTGCTGCTTGCTGTCGCGCATTGACTATGTCATATACCTGTGCCAACTCCTCGCATGCTGCTGCTGTTGCTGCTGGTTGTTGCTGCAGGATTCTGCCCCTGCCTCCATCATCTTCAGGCATATCATCCACTGCTGGCTGCTGCATTGTGTCTCCAGGTTCTGCAGAGTCAACACAAGCTGCCGCTGCCGCTGCTTTGGCTTGCTGCTGGGCGGTTCTGACGGGTTCATCGCATCGATAACCTGGGTAATATTCTGCTGCTTGTTCAGCATCAACTACGGCTGCTACAGGTGCGCTATCATCTGCAGCTGCTTTTGCTGGATCCTGCTGGCTTACTGTGACCTCTTCTTGAGAGGCTTCAAGCACAATAGCTGATACTTCTGGTTGTCTGGTGTTGGTAGTGGCTTCACCAGGTGCATACTCTGCTGGTGCTGCTGCAACTAGTGTTCTTTGTTGCAAGCTGATTGTGACTGCATCTTGCACTGGCTCAGATGCACCCCCAGCTACTGCTGCTGCTGCTGTTGCCTGGACATTGTGGTTGGTGTCCGCAGGTGCACTACCTGCAGCTGCTGTTGTTGCTGGTTGCCGGTCAGCTGCACTCAGATGAGGACACTGGTCAGGGACGACATCTGCTGCTGCTTGCAAGGCATCAGAAGTGACTTTCTGCCCATCATCACCTGCTGCTGCTGCTGTGCCTTGCAGGTTGTTGTTGGCTTCCGCTTCCCCTTGTCCGGTTGCATCACCTGCTGCTGCTGCTGGTTGCTGGTCATCTGTGAATGCTTCTTGTAAATTATAAGCGCCACCTGCTGTTGCTAACAAACGCCCACAACTATCGTGCCTGACAGTCACAGCAGGAGCAGCAGTGTGATTACATACAACCATATCAACTGCTGTATCATCTTTTGCTTTTGCTCCAGCGCTGCAGGACTTGGCCTGAAGTTCAGCAGCAGTTGGTGAAGCATCTTGAGGGCACAGGTTCTTGCTGTCATTAACATCTCTTGAAACGGCTGCAGCAGCAGCAGCAAGTGGCGCTGGATTGGTCTGCTGAATCTGTGCACAATGGGCGCCAGCTGCTGCTGTTGGCTGCAGTGACTCAAGGGCAGCTTCAACACAAGCGTCTTGTAGCATCGCTGTTGCTGTATCTGCCTGTGCAGGGGGAGCAGGCGCTCCACGACGCACTGCTGCTGCTGCAGTCTGCTCGGCCACAGACCCAGGTTGCTTAGCAGGTTCCTTAAGTGTCTGCTCCACATCTCGTGCTGTTGCTGCAACCACTGCTGGGATAGGTTCACAGGCAGCTATAGTAGCTGCAGTCGCTGCTACCGGTGCTGCTGCTGTTTGTGGGTTCTGTGCTGCAGCAGGCGCCACAGCATGGACAGATGCAACACGGCG
The DNA here is from genome assembly GCA_029853055.1 of Scenedesmus sp. KT-U. Classification (NCBI taxonomy): domain Eukaryota; kingdom Viridiplantae; phylum Chlorophyta; class Chlorophyceae; order Sphaeropleales; family Scenedesmaceae; genus Scenedesmus; species Scenedesmus sp. KT-U. The sequence goes on from JARWLF010003256.1 coordinate 2,299, forward strand.
AGCACCTGTTGCTGCTTCCCACTGTACAGAAGTAGGAACAGATGCAAAGCCACGCCAGGTACCTGTGCGCGTCACATGCTGCTGCAGCTGCTGCTGCTGCCGATTGTGCCGGCGTTGCTGCTTTTCCAGCAACCTGAAGCACCTGGCAAACCCTGACTCTCTGGTTCTTACAGCATGCCCCTTGCCATCCATGTGTGCAATTGGGTTAGCAGTAGCTTCGTGCTGTGCAGTCTGCTGCTGCTGCTGTTGTATCTGGTCATCAGCAGTACTGCCTTCACCAGCCGCCTTGGCAGGTGTTAATTGCTCTGCATCAGGCTGCTGCTGCTGCTGCTGCCAGCTGTTCTTGTACCGCTGCTGTCGCTGCTGCTGTGACGCCTGACGGTGCTTTTGCTGCAGCTGCAGCAGCTCAGCAGCAAATCGTGTAGACAGTGGCTGCTGTAATTGTTGCTGCTGCTGGAAAACTTTGGGTTTACCCGCTTTGGACTTTGCACCACCGCCACCACCACCACTACCACAACCACCATGACTTGTACTATCTCCACCACCAGCAGCAACCTCCTCATTCTCACCAGCAGGATCAATGATTGCAGTGCTAGTGGTGGCGGCAGCAGCAGCAGCAGAGAAAAGAGGGACAGGAGGCAGGCGACGCTGCTGCTGCATTGCGTCTGGTTGCTCTCGTTTGCGCTTCCTGTCTCCTGCATCTGCTGCTGAGAGTAGAGGTGGAGTGCCCTCATCCTGTGCTGCTGCTGCTGCTGCCGTGTCTGCTAGCTGTGCTGGTGTTGGTTCTTGTGCAGTCGCTTGCAGAGGGCTGACAGACACCTTCTCCTGTGGCAGTTGCTGTTGATAATTGGTTTTGCCGCGGCTGCTGCCATGGCTAGGAGACCCTGCAGCAAAGGCGTGTGCTACTGCTGCTGCTGCTGAGATGCTTCCATGCTGAGGCTGCTGCCTGTACTGCTGCTGCTGCTGGATGTGCTGCTGAGCTTGCTCATGATGATTATGCAAGATGCAGTCTGCAACCCTCTTCCTAGGTTTCCTTGCTTTCTTGCGTCTGACAGTAGGAACAGCGGCTTTATGCCTTCCAGGGCTTTTCATGACAGCTTGCTGCATACCATGGCCTGGATGGCTGCTGTCGACCTGCCTTGCAACGTCGACCACGTATTCTTGCAAATAAGCTGGCTGCTGCTGCTGTCGCTTGCCTACAGGTGACTCTGACATATCTGCTGCTGACCTTACAGGTGAGTTCACTGCTGTTGCTGCCACTGGCTTCTGCTTGCGTGGGGATACTTTGAATCTAGGTGACTTGATAGCATTCTTGGGTTCTGCTGGTGCTGCAGCAACAACTGCTGCTGACAAAGCTGGTGGCATAGGCGGTACTGTAGCAAATGCTGCAGAGCAATCTGCCATAGGAACTTGCATGATGGTAGCAGAAGACTGAATTGCTGTTCCTGCTGCTGCTGGTGCTACTGAGTGGCAGCGCTCTATTTGCTCTGCTCGTGCACTTGCCTGCAAAAGCCGACGCTGCTGCTTAGGTTGGTGAAGAGACATGACGACAGTTTCCTGTATATGGTGCTGCTGCTGCTGCTGCTGTTGCTGCTGAGGAAGGATCACGGCAGGTATACAACCCTGCTGCTGCTGCTGCTGCTGTTGTTCTGGTCCTGCAGCAGGTTGAAGCAGTGCGTTGAGCTGCTGTTGCTGCGCTAAGGGACAGCCTGGCAGGACAGGATGCAGGTGCTCAAAGGCGCCGGCTTGTGCTGCTGACTCCTGCACTGAGCTTTGACCTGCTATTCGCTCTCCTGCTTGACTTTCACCTCCTGCTTCTCGAATTGCCGTTACTGCTGCTGTGGGTTGATGCTGCACTTGTGTTGTTGCAGGCAAGTTTGTAGTCAGTTGTTGGGCTGATGCTGGCGTCATTGGTACCCCAAGCAGCAACACTGGCATGCATACTCCTGGAGCAACAGCAGCATTCACCATTGCTGCAGATGCTGGGGACAGTGCAGGAGGTTGTGGTGGAACTTGTTGCATAGGTGCTACCTCTCCACCTGCTGTAGCTGGATACATGACTTGATGTGGGCCAAAAGCTGTCACAGGCGGCAGCTGTAATGGTGGCTGTGGGATGGGTGCTGACCTGCGACCATCCACGGCATGGCTTGCATGCTGAGGTTGTCCTGCATGCAGATGGTCTGCTACTGCTTGTTGCTGGGCTGCAGGCTTGTGTGCCAGGTTTGCTTGCACGCATACTTCGCTGTGGAAGGCTGCCACAACTTGCATGGTAACCCCTGCTGGTAATCTTGTTGCCTCAGGCTCGTGCAAGTTGCAGTTTCACAGCCTAGCTGCTGTGATGGGCTCATTCCTGCATCCCACCGTGCCTTCCTGTATCTGCAGGGAAAGAGCGCAGATGGGCTCTTAAGGCAATTGCTGGAGCAATCATGGACCTCAAAAGATGGTACAAATGATATGTCAGCTTTTATGTCATGACTGGCTGTTGAGCATTGGCAGCAGAAGCAAAGCCCCACTGCCTACCCTGCATGTCTGCTGACAGCGACTCCAGGTGCAGCATGCCATCTAGGTAACATGCCTCAGCCCCCAGCAATGTGCGGAAATCACACAACGGTGGATGCCGACTGTTGGAGGGGGGTGCTGTATGTTGCAGTGACAACAGGGGCTATGCCTGCTGAGGCTGTTGCGAGTTGATTACCACAGCCAGTTACAACGTTTCCAATTACTTTCTATACATGGATGAACACACTTTGGTTCCTGCAACTGTCACGCGCCAAACTGCATCAGCTGCGGTCCCGGCAACCAGATGTTTTGCCTGTGTTGTGCGGTGGGCTTGTTGTACATGAGCATGTTTTGCACCGACTATGTCGTTTGATAACTCCCTTAGATCTCAGCAACTCCGGCTGACGGGTCGTGCCATAACCAGGTTAGCTCGCTGTTTGAATCTGCTATGCTCTGCACGACCAATATACCGCACGCAGAAAGTCACTCCAGACGAGAGCAGTATACGCTTAGTGCGACGTCATGATTTAGATCATGGCTGGGGCTCGCCGCTTGTTGCAGTAATCTCAACAACAACATTAGTGGGAGTTTCAGGCAGCACTGCCAGTCAAGTGTTTGCTTCATTCAGACCCAGCGGGTCTGCCAGTCGCTGACATATATTTGCCATGCATTGACCACAGTGTCGCACAGTGCCAGCATAACCGTGTTGCAAGGAACCAACCACCCACAGCGCTCAAGGATAGAAGCCTGCGCTGGCTGTCATGGCAACTACTAGCATGGAGACGACACCATCCCATCAACATGTACTGACTGCATGCTAAGGCTGTCAATCGACGGCCACAACCATCAGCAGTACATAACCTGGTCTCTCTCTTGCACTCCCTATCTGATGGCGCAGCGAAAGAAACCGTGGCATACATGGTTTGGCAGAGGGCCATTTGCAAACTACTGCTGTTGTTGCTGCCGCTGCTGCTGTAACAGATTTTGCTGCTGTTGTAGCTGGTGCTGTCGCAACAGGTGCTGCAATACCTCAGGTGACAACTGCTGCTGTTGCTGCACTTGGACAGGTGCTTGCAAGGAAGCCTGCTGCTGTGGTGCCTGCTGCTGAGGTGCTACGTGCTGACCTGGTGCTTGCGCAGGGGTCTGCTGCTGCACAGCTGGGGCCCGAACCAAGCCCTGCTGCTGCAGTAACTGATGGGGCGCAGCTCCAGGATAGAACTGCTGAGGTTGCTGAGGTGGCGGCTGCTGCTGCTGCTTTGAAGGCTGAGTAGGACTGGCTGCTGGGTTGAGCTGTAAAACCCGCTGCTGTTGTTGAGGTGCAGCCTGCTGTGCCAGCAGCTGCTGAACAGCTGCCAGATTTGACTGCTGTCCCTGCATCTGTGCTGCTGCAGCCTGTATTGCTGCTGAGTGCTGAGCTGATGTGTTGGGCACTTGCCGCGTGGGGTGTTGAGGCACAGCTGCAGGCGACTGCGCCAGCTGTTGCTGTGCTGCCCCTGCAACCTGCTGCTGCTTCGGCGGCGATGACAGGTGCTGTTGGTGCTGCTGAGGCAAGGGCACTGCACCTTGAGGAGGAGGCTGTTGCTGCAGCTGCTGTGCTTGCAGGAGACCTCCAGGATGCTGGGGTGCTCCAGGGGCCTGTGCCTGTTGCACTGGTTGAGGTACAGCCTGCTGCTGCTGCGGCGGCGGCGGCTGTTGTTGCTGCAGTGCCTGAAGCGCAAGCTGTGTCTGCTCTTGCTCGTTCTTGACTTGCACAGGTGCTGACTGCTGCTGCGGCAGCGGCTGTGGCTGCTGTGCCGCCTCGGATGGAACTGCGCTGGCTTGCTGCTGTTGCTGCTGTACTGTCTGCTGTTGTTGCTGTGCTGCTGCCTGCTCCTTTTGCTTTGCAGCGGCTCTTATTTGCAGCACCTGCTGCCTTGCAGCCACTCGCATTGCCTCCAAGTCATTCTTTGGATCATAACTTTCCAGACGTGGCCCGTGTCCTGCTGTTCCGTTAGACCCTGCTGCTCTAAGATCTTTGTCCTGCTCCTGGTGCTGCTGTTGTTCAGCGCTGTCAGCGTTGGCAGGTTCTTCTGACTTCACTGCTGCTGTGCGCTGTCTCTTAGCTGGTGGTGCTGCAGTATCCTCAAGTCTGACATCCTCTGGGTGCTCTTGTAGGTCCTGCAGAACAAGAAATGAGTATGGGAACTTGCTATAGTATCCTGGTATGCCACCATGCACTGGGATGCCTACCAACATTCCATTTGCGCATGGGGTTGCAGCTGCCTGAAGACAAAGGGCTTGCTCAGACACAGGCTGCAAAAGCATCAGCCAGGTGCTTCATTCAGACTGAGCAACATGTATGCTGATACTCGCATACCGGAGGGCAGTATGCGCTGTGACGCCGTGATAGTTTTGTACCTGTCTGATCTCTTCCAGTCTGGCCTTGAGGTTGGTTGTGATGGCATCATACCAGTCACATCCAAGCCTCAGATCCGCACATACCCTGATGGCATATGTGTCTGCTGTGTTCTGAGGGTTTGAGACATCCCAGATCACATCGTCCCGGAACACTTGGTCACCTTGGCGCACGAAGAGCTGCTCAACACATGCAAGCAGAGCACACACACGAACAAGAGTATAAGGTCCTGAGGCATGCGCGCTGCTGAAACGGCATGTATCTGTGCAATCAGGAGCTCAAGATGGCAGCTATATTTGAGCTAGGTAGCATGAAAAGATATGCCAGTGGAGTGCTGTAGTACCTCCAACTTAACCAGCTGCTCCTTGCGTACATCCTTCCAATTGTTATACGGACGTAGACCAGCAGTGATCTGATCAGAGACAACTCTGCACCACAGCAGAGGGGCACAAAGAATCTCCTGTTGCTGAAAGATGTCGAGCAGCCATTGTTGAGAAGCTGCTTTGGTGGATTGCAAACATCGGTGTTGCAGTGGCCACAAAATACAGCAGACACGAGGGTGCTTCACACGTAGAGCAGCTGCTAGCCAGGGCCAACGCGTTGCTCAAGCTGCTTACTTCTCACTGCTCCCTGGCAGTCCAGTTTCCAATAGAAAGCGTGAGGCTGCTGGTTTGACAGACCATTGTTTGTCTGCATTTGCAACAGCATTGTCCTACTCACTGCTTGGCATCATCAGTGTGTGCTATGCATCAACATCGCAAGACGCAAATACCCGCTGCTGGAATGTGCATCACGATCACTGCATAATGAGTATTGCGACAGATATGTTTGCTCGTGCCGTGGCTGTGGTGCACCTCTTTGCAGACTGTACTCACCCCCAAGTCTGTACAGAAACATCTGCAAGAACAAGCAGCTGTGTCAGCCAGGAAGCATTTGAGTTATTACCAAACTATTCCGATGTACGACCCCTCACTTCACGCAGGGGCTCATGGTTGTCTCGATCGACAGCTATGTAGATGGGCACCAGGGGCACTGGCTCCCTTGCGCTATCTGGCACAGGTTTTCCATGTTTCGCATGCGCTGCAGCGGAAATCGTTTCTGCATACAGTTTTGCAGATTTCACATTGGTGGTCATTGTTCAAGCCCAGTGCTGGTACTGCTGGCATGAGTGCTGTAGGCAGCTTCACATCGTATTGTGCAGGACGAAGGATCACCACTCTGACATCGTACTACGTGACATTTGAGGACTGCTTTGAACAGCACATCGAAATAACAGTAACATACGGACGTGTGCACTTGAACATGCCCTGCAGCCCAGCGCATGCATTCTGGTCTGTCCTGTGCTATACCCCGTACGCAAAGCAGGGTACAATACTCTTGAAAGACACTTGGGTCTGATCTGGAGGTCTGCTGCCAAGTCTTGCAGTCTGGAGGTGTCAACCAAGGAGAGAATGGCCACCCAACCTCAGCTCGTGCTGGCTGTACACACGGTGGAAGCAGCTACAGCAAAGGTTGGTGACGATGGTGGGGAAAGGGCTGTTGCTCATCCCACCGACTGTTTCCATGTGAGCCCAACTGTTTGAGCAACTGCAAACACCAGTGCATAAGATGGGGCAACTGACCTGCATGCGTGCTCCAAATGTACAAGACGCCGCTCGCAAGTCAGTCTGATGCTATCAAACCAGATGCGTGTGTTTAGGTGGTTCCTATCGCATACCAGCATGCCAGATGCTTCCTTGTCTCCACATGGTGCAGGTACCCTTCTCCATGATCCTACTCTTGGACTTTGCAAAAAGGAGGGCTACACCACCTGGCTGTAAGTGCAGAATGGTAAGCTATAAGAGCGACTGATCAGTACAGAAATGCACAGAAGAGTACGGTTCACCTGGCACAGTGGTTTCCTGCACTGTGCGTCATGTCCTGCAAGTGGCTAGCAGCTGTCTGAAAACTGCATGAGCTTAACAGGTGTTGGCAACCATATAGCCCCAGCACGTCTCACAAGTCGGTATTATGTACTTGTATCATATCCAGTTGTGCTTTTTTTGCGCAACTGCCCAGGTTGTCCCTAGTGATGGCACTACTTCTGTCAGCCTGTGGGACACCCTGGACCCAGGAGCCTTGCAGCAGTGGCTAAACGAGAATCTAGGAGGAGATTGTACCACACAGCTGCACGAGGTGAGCTGCAGAAACAGATGCACAGCTCGTTTGTACATGCCGCACTCAAGGTATTGAATCCCAGGACACAACCAGCCAGCATTGCTACAGCCAAAACAACCTGCAGGTTGAATGTCCTGCACAATATAACGTCGCTTACAGCTTCAGAGCCTTCCTCATGTGTTTGTGACTGCGTCCAAGCAGCACATGTTGCAGTCACTCTTGGACGATTTGAGACAGTACAATATCCTGCAATTGCAGGTGCAGGAAGACTTCACATTTGGCCTGTCTCTGGAGCTAGCACGCATGAGAGCTGCAGAGAAGGTGTGTGTTCATGTAGATGCTGCCTGCTGCAAAAAGAGGGTACAACTTGAGTGCGTGCAAGCAGCTGCGTCAACACAGTGTGGCTGTCCTGTGCTGTCAGACTGGGATGTACAACCTACACAACAATGCAACAAGCCATGCATGCGGGCATCAGACATCATAAGACATCACAATCAAAGCCTGCAGAATCTGTATGAGAAGCTAGTCCAAAACCCCACACTGCTGCATGCATGTTTGCTCCGGATTGTCAACCCTTATGTTATGCACTGTACCAGGTTGCTGATGGTTCCAAGAAGACTATTGGTGCACTGGGTGAAAGAACTGGCAGAGCAGCAGAGTCAGTGGCTGCTGTGGTGACAGGAGCAGTAGGAAACACGAAGCATCAGGTAAGGGTCAACAGACATGCCTGTGTTGCAGTGCCGTGCTCGAGTCATTGCATACCTCCAGCACTGCGTGTTCGTGTCACTGGGGTGCTATCCTGTCAACAAGCTAGTAGCGACTATATACTTGAGTGCGCTGAGTGCGCTGCTTACATGTCTGTCTTTGACCGCATGCGATAGTTGGAAGAGTGGGACCACCGCACAGGAGTCATCACCACAGCTAAAGAGACAACAGCAGCCATACAGCAGCGAGTCATAGGAGCAATGTCCAAGGCAGCTGAGAATGAGCGCGTGCAGAGTGTTGTTGCTGGTGTATCAACTGGAGTCAGCTCTGGATGGTGAGTAATCTCACAGTGCATCAGCTTTTCTTCAATCTTATTGTAGCTGATGGCAGAAGTTGGGCATCATAAACTGCTGGCTGCTGTTGTGTTGAGTAATCGACGACCAATCAATGCGACTTGCAACAGCTACCTGGCAAAATCAAAAGCACTGGAAGCTTAATACTTGCTAGCAATGTGGGAGGACCTTGAGAACTATCCTGTTGTCTTCAAATGCTGTCGTTTCCTCGGCAGCAAGGCATGCAAGCAGCTAGATGCTACTACATGCAGCTGACCGGCAGTTGCTGTATGATTCATACCGATGGCTGCAGGGCGAAGGTTAGTAGCTGGGTTGGACAGAGGCTCAATGATCTACAGGTCAATGAAGGTGCAGAAGATTATGGACAGCAGTCACAGCCATACAACAGTCAACAACATGCGCAGTATCAGTATGAGGCATCGCTAGTCAACAGAGAGGCTGGTGCTGGTGCTGGCGGAAGAGGCAGCAGTGATATGACGTTCACAGACTCTGCAGACAAGTGAGTTATTCTAGGGTGTGTTGGGATTGGTAGAGGCCAGCTGTGCATGTCAGCACGTCCCTGCTAAGACGTTGGCCTGCTAATGTCCCTGTTGTGAGAGATGTGACACTTCTGAGCCTGAGCAGTACGGAGACTAGTCAGGGATCTGTTACATCTTAAGCGTGTGCATGGTGTATAGTTGGTCATGCAGCCCTGGTCACCTTGACAAGAGGAGCCACCTCTTGATTCCTGTGCTGGTGATGCATGTAATCTGGCGTGCTTGCATGTACCACAAGATGTTCATAGTGTGCATATTCTGCAGATGAACAGACATGCGATGCAGCGTTTACTGCTCTCGTGCTTTCAGGCCACTGACAATCACTGGCTCCATGGGAGAAGAAGCTGCTGTGTCACAATCTGGTGGTCCTGCTGCTGAAGGACAAGAGCAGACCAGAATCACATAGAAGGATCGCTGCTAGTGGATTTTGTCGGTTTCAGGATACTTTGTTTTTGGCAGAATCTGCCCTCAGCGTGCTGTCGTGCAAGGAGTTCAGCAGCTGCATCGAATGTTTTGCCTCTGATGGACTAAGGGTTACCGGTGCTGCAAATAGCGCCACCGCATGGTGGTAAGATCAGCTTGTTTCAAGAGGGTTGACATTGATGAGAGGACAACCCGAGCCATGATACACAATGCCTGCAGCTGATTCTCCTGCCCTGCATGTTTTCGGGGTCCAAGTAGTGCTAGTCGGGTGCAGTTCCCACGCAGACATAGTGATAACGCCAACGTCACTGTTGTGAAATTAAGGGTAGTGTCGTCATGACAGGCTCCAGTGGTCGCTGTCCCAGGACGTATCATCGTTTGACGCGTGAGTCGTAGTACGTGCATTCACGGGTGGTTCGTAGTACGTGACAACCCTTT
>JARWLF010003272.1:0-12502 GCA_029853055.1 Scenedesmus sp. KT-U
TAGTGCAGCTGCGTCATCCTTGCGCCAAGCAGTCCTCACCCTTGCTTCCTGCTCAGCAGCATCCCTCTCTACTTTAGGCATCCTTGCAAGTTCCACCTCCTTGATGACATAGTTCTTGTTGTCTAGCTTCGACGTAGCAAGCACAGCAACGCCGAAGCTGCCCTTCCCAAGCACCTTGCCTGGAACATAATTCTCCATACTGTGTATGAGGGCCACCGTTTCAAGCTAGCAGCAAAGTGAAGGAAGCTGAGGTCGTCACAAAAGTATGGCACGCTTCCACAGCAGAATCAAGAGCTGACGGACCAGCCATCACATTTCTGTTTGACGGTCCAAGCTTTGTAATTTTTGTTTAGCGCAGCACTGGCGCAACCAACAAGCAGCACGGCAGTCCCAAGTGAGGTGCGGTTGCAGTCCACAGCACGCAGTGCGATCAATAACCTCAACAAGGTCGAGCGCACGGTCTCGGGCCGGACATGTAACAGCTACCGGTGTGCGCTGGGTGTTCGTAGCAGCAACACTCTTCAATTGACGTGCAGACAGTGTATGATTGCTTCTGCGTAGATGTCGTGTTCTTACCAACCAGGGCCGTGCCTGCTGCCTTCACCAGCACACATTACTGCCATCAGCATAAAGACTTCACTGCTCCGCATTGCCTATAGTTTGTACCCTGGCTTTTGATGTGAGTACTGAGTGTTTTTGTGACATTGTACAGGCTGAACAATAGCAGTGGCAGCTAGTGTTACGGGCCTATACACACAGGGCAGCTGCTGTCACGCAGTAGGCCTCAGCTGAGTAGGCCTCAGCTGCAGCACAGCTGGTGAGACGCATGTCCGCGGACCTAGAACAGCATTTTATTCTGCGTGTACCCAATCCTGACTTGGCGAACAAGCTGCGAGGATGGCTCAGAGATCAGACCAACATAGATGGTCAGATGAGCCTGGTTTTCGAAGCCAGTGAGTTCCCTTATGCATTCCTTGGATGCTTCATGCCTTTGAAGCAGCTCCGGCCTAGTGTGGGTCTGCTGAAACAGCATGCCTCTGTGTGACAGCGTACGTAGAGGAGCTATGCAGCGGTTGAGCAGTACAAACACCACCAGATGCCGTTATAACGATAATCATCGCAGCTGGGCAACGCTGCTGGCACCATAGGCAGATATTTGTCTGGTAGTTTGTAGACATCTTTCTTCCTGCTGCAACAGCTTCTCACTCCCCACCATGGACTGCAGGTGTTGCAAATGAGGGGATTCTGACCGTTGATGGCATGCAGCACAGAGTTGTCCTGCAGAATCTCCCTACAGTAGTAGAGTCTTACAAGACTCTGGATGATGCAAACCTGGTGAAGGTTGCAGACATAGGTCAGGTAAATATAAGGCTTATGGTTCAGGTAACAGCAACAGTGTTACATCAGGAGCAGGCCGTGCCTGGTGTACATCCTTCTACTGTATGCCATCAGGCAAGCACCCTGTCTCTTGCAACTTGGCCTCTCTAGAACAGCAAGCCACACTGCTGCAGGACCATCGTCAACTGAAGTAATAGTTCAACGATTGCCTTCTGACAAGCAGCAGTGTGAACTCTCTATGACCTGTACTTCAACAGGTGCTGTTGGTTGTTGACCCCAGCGTCCAGAATCTTCCCTACCCATGTCCTCAGCAGGAATGTCTAGATGGCGTCACTCCACCTATGCGAAAAGCACGAGCAAGGCACTTCCAGCCACGCATCAACATACCGGAGCCGTTGATGAAGGATGCTGCTACTGATGTCTTGGAACTACTGGCGGGCAGGTGGGACTCGGTTGCACCCTCACACCCTCACAACCTGTGGCTTGCCATCTATCAAACCAACAGTGTGACACCTCTGCAGCATGCAATGGCGTTATCCTGGACACTCTGGCAGGACTCACAAACGCTATGTGGTCACAAGCATGAGCTTCATGATATGTATTGTGATGAAACTTGAACCCGGGGGAATACCAGCGACAGCCTGTCATGGCATGCTTCTAGAGGCAGTGCAATGATGCTTCTGTTGTTATGATGCTGCAGGCCCCCTGATGGCTACACCTTTCATGATGTAGAAGAAGAGTATGTTGTAGATCCACAGACAGGTAACATGGACTGCTGCTGTTATGTAGCAGGAGCTCTGTTGCACACTGCTTACACCAGGCTCGATGGATTAGGTCTGCTGATTATGCTTTGCTATGGCAGACCATTGCGATGGTGGAACTGCATCAGCCCTCCTGGATCTATTGTGACTCTGGGCAAAGACTCAACCCCATGTTGGACATGACTGTAAGACCTGCTAACCCATGCAGGCTGAGCTTACTGTATGCTGTCATTTAGTACAGGTCAAGGTAGATGGCAGCAAGTCAAGGCCACTAAACAGCAACGATATCATGCACCAGCAGAACCAGCACCTACTGGACGGCAACAGCGAGCACAGCAGCGGAGGAAGAAGCATGGCTCAGATGATGATGATGACCTGTCGATATCTGACATGACCGAGTCTGACTGATTGATTGCAGCCTGGGCTAGAAACACCAAAGTATTTGTTGCGAGTCAGCCACTCCACTGTTGGGCGACTGAGCAGGCGGTTGTACAATTGATTTTAGTAACACATGCGCGTTGTATGCAGGTAATACTGGGTGATCGGTCGAGACGAAGTCTGGTTTCATCATGTTATCTCAAGTCACAGCGTGTCAGTACCACCAGTAGCGGCCCTGGTTGCATGAAGCATCTGTTGCATTACTTGTATGTCGTATGTAGAATGTGCTTGAATGTTTCTTATACATGCAAGCACTGCTGCATTGGCAACTTGCGGTTGTTGTGAAGTAGAGTAGCTGTGTGTCAACAGGCATGTATGGCTGCATGTGCCCGCAAGCAGCATGCCAAACCAGAGGCCATGGGTGCGGTCTGTCTTTGTTGCTGTCAACAAGGCAGCAGCAACAGCAGCAGCTGCCAGCAGTACCAGACTCTCAAGCAGTACCATGCTAGCTGCTTTTACTGTGAACAAGACTTGATGTGCTTCAATGCGCTCGCCATAGCCACACTTTTCATCAAACCAAATCCGGTGTTTGCATGGCACGAGGTAACACACCTTGGGCGGGCGAAGTGACGAGTGTGGTGGACTAGCTGCTCAGTGGGATATGACAGCCTGTCTATGTGGCTGCAGGGCCGCTGTTCTGACCCACTGCAGCAAGTTGGAGCCTCCATAATACCTGCTGACAGGTTCTACAATGGCTACTGCAATCAGCAAGCATCGGAAGACGTCAGTCAAGCTCTATCAAGTACACAGTACTGCGTTGCCTGTCCTTCGCGACCCATATCAGCCTCTGGCGGCTAGGTGACTATAATGAGTGTCTGATCTTGTCAGGTGAACCACAAATGGCACTGGCGGTGCACCACCGCGTTCACATGACGAGGGCTAGGTTTCTACGCTAGACCGGCTTCCCTACTTGCTGACCGGGTCTCACTGCGCAGTGACGGTTTTGAAAGCTACGCAGTCTTTTAGCTATTGTGCGTGTACACTTCTGGCTTTGCGCCGTGTCATGCGGTTCTGCTTGTGATCGGGGAGTGTTCCGCGTACACGGCAGCAACACTCATAGCAATGAGCGTAGTCGGAAGATTAGCGCAGCTGGTAGCAGGGCAAGCAAGCAGGAGCCTCTTTGCGCAGAGCCAGGTAGGTTGCCGATTGCTCCGTTTGCACCGGTCTGCCGGGTTGTAAGTGGCGCATCATATAATGGTACAACACTGTGTATCTTTTAGTGGCTTGCTTGCTTGCGGTGTTCCTCAGCTTGCACAGAAGCACTCTGCCAGATCGGTGACGTGCAGCAGGAGAGTGTACTGTTTGTCAGATAGTAATGCACGTTCACATAATGATTGGTCGCTTCTAGAATTCCTGTTTATCTGTGTGAATGTGCACTGGTCTCCTGATTGTCCTGATCCCCAATGTCATCTCGCAAAGTGTCCCTGTGCGCAGGTATTGCCTGCTGCCAGCGCACTGACAACATCATGGTTGAAGCATAGCTCCAGCTCCTTCCATACAAGCGTCGCTGGCTGGCAGGCACAGCCCACAACCGTAGGAGGCGCTGTCACAACGTGAGCACATCAGCTGACCTACGTCAATTGTAGATCAAGGCAACAGCCATCATAAGGACGAGATGCTGCACAGTAACATCAGCAGACTGATAGGGTACACTCAAAACACGCAGTGAAGCTCGTATCTGCCCCGCCTGCAGCAAGCAGTCACTGCAGCAGCATGGTCAACAACAGCAGGTGGCAAAAACAGAGCAAGCTCTGGTTCGGTCCTTGTAGTATTGCCAGCTAAAGAGTCACTAATGAGTCTTTGGGATGGTTCTACCAAGCGCAGACCCAGGACTTGTAGTACGCGCTGAGTCTGATGCAGAACAGTCAGCCTGCGCTCTGTGCACTGATGCAGCTGTCAAGCTACAGGGCAGACCAGGTCACCAGTAGTAGTACTTGTTATTTCACACCAGAGGCGGGATGGTATCAGCAGTGACACTGTGCAGCAGATGAGATAGCTAGGTTGTACATCTATATATTCTGTTACTACTTCAGCACATGGTGGCAGTGTACAGCATACAGCCCAGCGAAGACTTAGCTACTTGCCAGCTCAGTGTTCGTCAGCGGTGCGCAGTGTGTGGTCAGTCACCATGTACCGCAAGCATGCTGCTTTGCTGACTGACCCAACATGTGCCTGCCTTGCGATGCAGTCCACAAGAGAAGTTTGCACACTTGGTAGACAAGGATATCTGGGACGAGGCATGGTGAGTCAGCATGTGCAGGATATGAAATCGACGAGCTATTGGTTGGACATGCAGCGTTGTTCAACTTATACCGCCAAAAGTCGGAGATACAGACATGCTCATTTAGATATAGCTCAATGGCAGCTGGAACAGTAGCAGTATGCTGGTTCTGCAAGAGTCGTCTTTTGTTTATGTGAGCAAGCATAGCCGTGGAGATAGTTATACTTTGTTATCAACATTGCCATCTGGCACAACTGCAGGGCGTATGAGCCACGCTTTGGCACTGAGGACAACCCCATTCAGGTCCCAGCTCTGCTCGGAGAGCGCATTATTGGTGTCACTGATCCAGAAGATGACACACTTGTAATCTGGGGCATTATCAGAGAGGTGGGTAGCAGCAGCACCAGATGGCAAAGCAACAGACAGCAGCAGGGCGCAATTTCCTTGTGGAGAAGGTGGCTCATGCCTCTCTGAAACCACGCAGGCGTGTCGCGATATGAGCGCCAGGCATGCAGCAACAGGCCTAGTGCTTAACGTCAGGGTTGCAGGGCGTCGTCAAACGCATGCTATCGCACAGACAGCGGCTCTTGAGTTTCTGCAAAGGGGTCGTTGTACCCAGAACACGCAGCAATAAGCATGTACGTCCAGCTATGATCACATTGACGATGGCCTGAAACGTTTTGTTGGTATCTGATTTGCAGGGTGAGCCTCCCAAGCAGCTTGTTGCTGGTGGTGAGTTCTTTGTGTTGAAGAGGGTGGACCGTGTGGAGAAGGTTGGAGATAAGCTGGGCATTCCTCTCATCCCTCAGTCAGAATGAACATCACCACAGCAGTTGCGTAAAAAACTCACTTCTGCAGCACTGTGGCCTCTTCCCTGTGTGTAAGATTTCTTTGTTGATGAGATCGTGTTCTTGTGTGTGATCTGCTTGTCTGACGCTTGAGAGGTTTCCGATAGGCAGAAGGTGCGATGTCTGTGCGTGTAGCTTATGAACGTTCTATGCACCAGCTGAAATAGACATTGGGTGTCCCGTCAGCATGTTGGCATTTTGTCACGGTATTGCAGCAGACAGCATGTTGGCTGTCACGGAACCGCAGCAGAGATGTATCTGCTGGGCGCTTATATACACTTGAGCACTCATGGGATGTGTATGCGGCTTGCCAGGTCAGTTTGCAGCCGCTGATTTTCATCTTGTCCGGGAAAGTGTCGCAAGTAGTTTCTGCAAAGCCAGCAGCCAGCATGTGTCTGGCATTTCAGCTTTGGCTGCAGCTGGTGACAACCAGGTTTCGTCTACTTCCCTGCGGGCTACTGGCTGCCAGGCGTGCACTCTCCTTGACTGTTGGCCCTGCACAGTATGTGCATCATTATGCCACAGTGTGCCAGAGTTGACCCTGGTGTGGGGAGCAACCAGTATTCATACTCAACATCAAGAATAAGCTATTTATGTTGATTGTACCTCACCATGTCAGATGTTGACTTTGTGCCACTAGCAGCCAGGTTGGGGACGATGTGCCAGCTAGTGACACCTTTTTTCCCATGATAGCTGGAATAGGTTTTGCAGTGCGAAGGTTTCCAGCTGCTGCAGGGCAAACCATGTCAATATGGCTTGTAATCTCTTTCATTGGGGATTTGCATGCTTCCAGCTGCTCCTGCCAGTGACGTTCGCCGTGTACTCGAGTCCTTCATTGCAGGTTCCGCCAGAACATGATTGACCGATCGGTGTACCGTACGTTGACTACTATGTTAGTACTACGTCAGTAATCTTGTTAAGATTATATAAGGCTTATAACCGGTTGCAGACTTGCCTGGTGCTATATAGCAAGTGCTCCGGTTCACATGTGTTCACAGAAACATACCGGTTCAACGTTGGTCACACTGTGACGTCACAGTGGTCGACCACTATGATGGTGGCCTGGGATGATCCCATTACCACAACACACTGCCAGCATTGCTCACAATGATCCACTATGATCACCTGAACCCCAGCTGCCAATTAATAGATCACCCTGCTGTGCAAATTGACTGTGCAACACAATCAAGCCCTTGACAGACGGAGATCCAGCATGCTAGCTGGCTATAGCCTTTGCTTAGCCTTTGCTTGGCCTTTTCAGCATCAGACAAATCTGCTGTTGTCAAGAAAAATATCAGCGCCTGTTGTGACATGGGAACCTCAGGAATTTGCCTGCCCCCCAGGGGACATTCGCCCAAGGGCCGGAAGGCCAGAGCAGGTTGCTCTTCTTCTTCTTCAGGAAGTTCTCACAGCCGAGTCATGCAAGTGCGATGCATATGCCATGTGCCAGAAGATGCTGTACAGGATAGACAGTTGGCTTTGCTGCCTTGACAACCTACGTAACTGGCGACTGTTGCCATCACTGACCTCAATGTATGTTTTAGCAGGTGCTGCACGACGTGCTCGCTGTGCCCTGCCGGCACCAGCATCGGCTACTGGCTCTGCTACTGCTGCTACCTCCATGTCAGCATCCTCATCGTCCGAGTCAATGATGACTGTGGCCTTCTTCTTGCTGGCTGCTGCTGCTTTGGGCTTTGCTGCTGCTGTTGCCTTGGGCTTGGCTGCTGCAGCAGGGGCTCTGCTGGCAGTCTTCAATGCTATAGCTGGCAGAGGTGATACAGCGATCTTGCGGCTTTTCTGCAGACAGACGGTGGAACGGAGAGCGATTAGACATACACACCTGTGCACAACATATGACACCTAGACAGATCTGTGTGAGTTGTCCACTTGGTACCCCTGCTGCTGACGTGCGGGGTTTGATCTGCAGTGGACAGCAGCTTGGTACTCTGTGCACACTGTAGCATCCTCACCTGTCTTGCAACTGCTGGTGAAGGTGTTGGTGCTTCATAAGTGTCCATGGTCAAGCCACTGGCTGATGGCTCGTCATCATCAGACTCCACAACCTTCTTGCCTGCACAGCCCAGTACATGAAGCACCATTGGGCACTGGTATTCACTGGTAGCACCACAGTTGCCACAATGACAGAAGACCTGGATGATAAGAGAGCAGCATACACATGCTCTGCACAGGCTGTACAGCATTGATCAGCTGGCTTGAAAGATGACTTCCATGCACTTACGAGGCTTCCTCTTGACTGCTGCTTTCTTCTCCACAACAGGGCTGCTGCTCACTGTTCTGCCAAAAGCCACTTTGGGGCTGGCTGCAGAAGCACGAGCAGCAGCACCCAGCCTGCTGGCACCGGGTGCTGCTTTGCTGCCTGCTGCACGTGCTTTTGCTTTTGCCACTGCTGGTGCTGGTGACATGACCTCATCAGAGTCATCACTGTAGTTCTCCCCTGGGTCACTGCCTGAACCTGCATGCAGCATCCCAGCAGACGGCATTGGCATCTTTGCATTCATCAGAAACAACCGAGGCGTGAGAGCATTGTTGAGTTGTCGTCCTCTGTGCGAAGGTTGCCTTGCTTGCTGGCTACAGAGCAATATGTCCCTCACCACACTGGGCACAGCTCTCACGTGTGCAATCAGCAGCACTTGCACCATATCACCACAAGACATATCTGGAGGCGGTAGTCCCTGTAACAACTGCAACACAGTAGGTATCATCAGACGTACCTGCAACCTCATCATCACTCTCCTCTATGTTGAGGCTCTTGACCGCAGCTTTAGCTGCTTGCCTGCCAGGTCTACCAGCTGCTGGAGCTGCTGCGCTGCACCACCTGTGCTGCCAGAGCTGGAGGGTTTGATCGCCATCTTCTTCAAGCGATCTGTGTACGCAATAGCATGAGAAGAGGAGTCAGCATGCTCCACATAACACAGAGTATTGAGTAGCACTCTATGCAGCAGTTGTCAGAAGCTCACTGCTCAACAAATCCAGGTAGGTGGCAATGTGCGTCAGTGCTGCGACACCAGCTCCGCCGCACCAGAAGGACATTTACCTGCTAAGCTCATTGGCTCTGACTCTGCTGGTGCTGCCTTGGGTGCCGCCGGAGCTGGAACAGGTGCCGGTGCTGCTGGTGCAGGAGCTGCTGCTGCTGGTGCTTTGCTGGCCTTAGCTCCTGCCTTGGGTGGTGCTGCAGTCTTCACTGTGTACTGCGGTTGACCGAGGTTGCTGGTTACTGCACTGCTGGTGGCAGCTGTGCCTGATGATGAAGCAGGGGCTGCTGCTGCTGCAGTAGCCTTTGGTGCCCTGGGTGCACGTGGTGCTGCTGGCTTCCGAGGTTTGGGGGCCTGGAAAGAGGTATGAACAGACGTTGTGACCTGTGAGCTTTTGGCTGAGGAACGCCACCCTAACTACCAGATGTCAGTAAGCATGATGCTCACCAAGACACGCTAGCATGACGCAGATTAGCAAGGTTGAGTAGGCATATATGCAGGGTCTCTGCAGTAACGTCGTCCAACCCACCACGAACTCATCTTGGTCCATGTCAAAGTCATCATCACCCTCATCATCACTCCAGGGGTTTGCTTTCTTGCCCTTGCCACCTTTAGCAGCCTTGCCAGCCTTGGCCCTGGCAGCCTTTTGCTGCTTGACAAGCTGCAGGGCCTGTGCAGCTTCATCAGCTTCCCATTGGTCATATGCCTGTTGGACAGATCAGAATGTCTTGTTCAACCGACATACACAATTGCTTCATCACAAACTGACACTACCTCATCCTGCACAACGACATTACATGGGTTGTGGTCATCAAGAGTCTGACGAAGGGTGGCTGGCAAACAGCCTACCTCAAGGAACGCATCCAGGTCTTCACATGCTACGGATGTCTGCAGACTCCAAGCGTGCCACCTCAGCTGTTGCAGCATCTGCTTCCTCTTGCAGGGCCTGCCAGCGTGGACACACACATGTTTGTTAGGTGGTATGCTTGGTGACCAGGGTTGAGCTAATCTCATCCACTGCTTACAGGTGCATCTGTCTGGGTCATGTGTGTCCGAAGGTGAAGCAAGTATACTTATTGCTGCTGAAAGGTCAAGTCACCTGCACTTTCTCCCATGTCAGGCTGTAGATCGCCATGGACAGCAGGTAGTCATAGCTCTTCTGGGTCAGAACAGCAGCTGCTTTGTTACCTTCTGCCTCTGAATCTTCTGATGCTGCTGCTGCAGCAGAGGCCTGCAAGCAGCCAACACAGATACTATGAGCCAGCAGAGCAATTGTTAGCTGTGAACATGTTGTGACTTGTCAAAAACATGAGCAGGAGCCATCATAAGTGCTCATGTCAGACTTGTGAACCTGCAAGTCTTACATCTTTGCTCTTTGCCATCTTGTCAAAGCCCTGAGTCTCCAGATCCTGCTCAATGTCTGCACGCTTGCGGTTGCTGAGCATCAAGTCCCCGCTGATGACAGCACGAATGAAGCGAATCTTATTCGAAGCACGCATAAGCTCCCATTGCGCATCCTGCAGCCAACGCAGCACCAACCGCAGCAACTTTGACTGATAGTGTACTCCTGCACCAGTGTTTGGGGAGGAAGTGAAATTGCTGTGCCTTCGATCATGTCATCACTGCTGATAACTGACCTGCAGCAGCCCGACCCTGCGGCGCTCATAGTACTGCAGCCTGAGGTCAAAGAACTCTGTCAAAATCTCCTCAGGGCTGTCATAACGCTTGATCTTGCCATCAGCATCAAACAACATCATGTTGCCTGCATGCAAACAAAGCACATCGATACAACACATGGTCCCCAATGTAAGACACTGGTGTACTTCTGGCGTCATCAGCAACTGCTGGAATCGACAACGCTCTGGAGCATGTACTGATAACTTGCCAGACCTGCTGGCTGCAAGAACTACCAAGCACTCAACGCTGCAGAGGCGTATTCAGCAGAGCTTTGCTTTACCTGTAGAGATCTTGCTGTTGAGCTTGAACTTTGACTCCAGACCGCCAGCAGCTGCTGCGAGGTTGGCAAGCTTGCCAGGCACAAGGTCAATGTCAAAGTGCACAGTGACATCTGTGTGGTGCTCTCTATAGTCAGCCAATAAAGGACCCTCACTAGGCTTGTCTGCAGGTAAAATTTCGCAGCAGAGACAGGAGCTTTGACTACATTTTTGACTGAGTACATTTCTGACACACCAGCAAGATCTGCTTCTTGTATATGAGTACCCTCAGCTGAGCAGTCATGGTGACCAACAGCATGCAAATCCTGTCACCAACATGCACAGAGTACACAAAGTAGTCCTGCACCCACCATCCTCCTTGTCCTTGTCAGCCTTCTTAGCCCTGCCAGCAGCTGTGCCAGTTGTTGTGCTAGTACCCTTCAACAGCGCCTCCAGGTACTCCTTGTATGGCTGAGTCCATGTGCGCACTGGCAGCTCAGTGATGGAGATGCTATTGTCTCCAGTCTGTAACACATCAGAACGACCCAATACATCTGTTAGCTCGTCTTGATATGCAGACCATAGACAGGAACAGAAGGCTTGGAAGACAGATTTCTGAGTAACTTTGTTGCCAGCACGCTGGGTGGTTGTCTGTGGAGTCACACCTGCTCAACAAGACCACTGATGTTGTAGCTTTTGCCAGCCTCTTTCTTGGTAGCAACCTCGGTGATGTTCCCCCTGTTGACACAACAGTCATCTGCATTACTAGCATATGTTGGCCCATCATATCTGGCCAAGGCATCCAGGCATCTGGCAGCATGCTCCTGCCCGACTAGCTTAGCATAATGTTTATCATAGATGGTGCAGATCGCAGTCAAGATGCGACCTGCAAGCGTGCTATGTGTGCACTCACTTGAATCCTCTGTACCAAGGCTGCATAGGCTTCAGTGGCTGACCATCCAGCATCCTGCGCAGGTTTGCGGCTATCTCCCTTGGTGAGTAGTTGGGGATGTATGTAGACCAGCCTGTGCCGATGCCTTCAGCGCCATTGACCAGCACCATCGGCAGGATGGGCATATACCTAAACCAAATACAAAACACATGTCAAGCCAGCATGAGGGTTGATCCAATGAAGGCTCTGATAGCACGAACCAACCACCGAGCACCCTGGTTTGTTGTTGTGCTGCAGGAGTGTGCACTCACCACTCAGGCTCAATGCTCTGACCTTCCTCATTCAGGTAGGTCAGCAGCTTGTCATCTGACTTGTTGAAGACATGGCGTGTCAACGTCGCCAAACGAGTGAAAATATACCTGCAGCAGGACAGCACTTACCAGCTTTGTCTATGCTGAGCTCAAGATGACTATTGCCAGTAAAGCCAGAAGGCAGCCAGTGGTGGAGTCCAAACCCTCAAAGCTGACCAGATTGACATAGCCCCAAGAAATTCTACAGTCTTGCCTTGGGCTGGCAGCATCTTTGCCTCCCTGCAACCGAGTACCGAACTGTCCACTGGGGTACAGGAGGTTCAAGTTGTTGCTGCCAACAAAGTCCTGCGCAAGGCCTACAATTGTGCTCTGCAAGCTGGCTTCTCCGTGATGGTAGGCAGAGTGCTCTGACACATAACCAGACAGCTGGGCCACCTGTGGCAGCAGATGACGCAATAAGCATGTGCTCACCACGTGTGCTT
This sequence comes from Scenedesmus sp. KT-U, assembly GCA_029853055.1. NCBI lineage: Eukaryota > Viridiplantae > Chlorophyta > Chlorophyceae > Sphaeropleales > Scenedesmaceae > Scenedesmus > Scenedesmus sp. KT-U. Next base: position 12,219 of record JARWLF010003272.1, read on the forward strand.
ACCATTTGTATGCAAAGCTGTCCTATACGTCATGGCAGATCTACATGAGGCACAGCCAAGACAGGCAAGCGGTGCAACACGATCCACTGGTTGTTCTGGCAGCAAGATCAAGCATGACTTCCTCACCTTGATATCCTTCTTCAGGTTACGTTTGAAGCAGCAGAACAGAATCTTACGCTGGCCAGGCTTCAAGCCATCTACCATAGAAGGAATAGACCGCTCCAAGTCGGCTCTGCTGAAGAGAATCAGCTCCTGCAGTAACAGTCACAGCAAGTACTCTTTAC
>JARWLF010003281.1:0-11613 GCA_029853055.1 Scenedesmus sp. KT-U
CAACTTGGCACTACAGTCATCTAGTGCTGTCAGTACGATAGGCGCCCCGCCTTTCTGTGTTGGACAGCATAATTACCTTTTATCCTGGCTCGGTTGCAATCAATGCTTTGTTTCAGATCCTGTACAGCTGACTGCTGCTGGATCATCTGCTGCTTCTTGGTCTGTAGCTTCTCCAGGGCAGCCCTCATCAGCTCCTCAGCATCATGCTCTTGTTCAACAATCGTCTGCTCCTGCTTCAGCAGGTTGTTCTTGGATTTTGCATCACAAAACTCATCACTCTGGTGCTCAAACTGCTCTACGAGGTTGCTGGTCTGATCAGATAGACGCTTGATGTTTTCCTGCAAGCCGACACAGCAGCCAAAACCATTTTGGCTGGCTTATTGGCAACATCAGTGCTTTGTAAAGTGCCATCCTGGAGGGGACAGATAGCAAAGTGCTGCCTTGAACAGTTTCTGCAGTGTCATTTTTACATGGAGCTGCATTGCTGCGGTATACGAAGCTGCAAAATACCATGGCTGGTGCCCCGACAGCACACCTGCAAGTCCTGCTTCCTCTTGGTAGCTTGTTGTATCTGCTGCTTCAGACAAGCTAGCACTGCTTGGAGGTCATCCTGCTCATCTTCGTGTTGGAACAACTGCTCTCGAGCCTCTTCTACTTGAGTGCTCAACTGCTGAGTATGCTGGCGCTGGTCACTGGCATTCTTTCGCAGTTGACCACACAAGGTCAGCTCTTCTCTGATCTGAAGGTTCAAATTGTCCAGCCCTTGTTTGACAACTGTCAAACTGCTCGTCAGCCTGGCCAAATCCATTCCGTTGTTTTGATGTTCGCTGTGGGCAGAACTACATCAGCAGGCCCAGCATGCTCACCGCGAGTGTGTGTGGTAACGCTTGCATCCACCAACAAACATTCTGGTCGTCACACATCACAAACAGATGCATTAGTGCGTAGTTGTGACACACAACAGCCGAGGTCACGGTTCTGGATAACTAGTTGTCATCTCGTTTGAAGTTCACTGGCACCGAAATAACGAGGCATTATGCGCTTTCATATGCAGTATGTACCAGTAGTACGCTTTTCAACAGGCTTTGAGGGCAGTTTGTCAGCTCATGCGCTTGACAGCTGTTCACTGCACTGTTTTCCCGCTCGTGCATGGTGGTGAACGTAAAGCTTGCAGGAACTACCGAAACGTCTGGGGGCTCTTTCACTGTTAATAGTGGACGCATTTAGCTCAGCAGCCGGGTTCGTAGCATTGCGAGGCTGCTTACAGGAGAACAGCAGCACAACGGGACAGGCGAATACTGTGCCCCGGCTTTGACTCTGTACCCATAACGCATGACAGAAGATGGCAAAAGATGGCTGTGGGAGGTGTACAACCATGCAGTAAGTTTGTTTCCAGGCCGTTGCTGGGCCTTGCTGGCAACGACTTGCAAGTACACTAGTGCAGTCGCAGCCACCCGTTTAGAAGTTACTGCAGTGCACTTGTGCTCATCCCTTGTTACACAAATACTCTGTCAAGCATTCATGTGCATCAATAACCTACCTACGTGCTTGCAGCAGCATACAGGCACAGAGGGACACCGTAGTACTAGGTGCAAGAGCTGCTTCTGCAGGACTCAGCAAGCCCAGACTTGTGCAAGCCAGCATTCAGCTTTGACGGATGTTGTGCATGAAAAGCGTATTGCTGTGACGCTGCCCGTGTTCTTTGTGTTGCAGCGAGCATCAAGCAGAGAGACCTTACACAGCTACTTCAGGGGTCCAACAAAGAAGGATGATTTAACAGTGAGCAACAAGCATGCATCATGACATTTGAGACCCAACATCTACTGACATGTGTGCTGCGACCAGGAGACCAACAGCTCGTTGTCGCCGATTGCAAGCAACCAGCAGAATGAGTCTTGTTACAGCCTAGTGTGGAAGCAAAAGACTGCTTCAGAATCCTGCAGCTGTAGGTGATCCACATCACACCAGTTTGCTTGCACCCAACAAGTTGAGCTAGATAATATATACACTCTATGCCCTGACAACCAACCTCCTGCCTTGTGATTGACTACTACTGCAGGCAGAGATCACCAACATGCTCAGCAAAGCCGTCAGGTCCCTGGTATCTTCTGAAGCACCCAGTGGCGCCCTGTATGATCTCTCAGACGACCCATCCAGTGGTTGTATCATAGACAAGCCTCAGTGTGCGGTATATCTATACTACTTGTGAGCAGCAGCATCAACCACAGTGCATGCGCTAGTCACAGCGTCAGATCGTTGCCGCAGACAGTGGGTGTAGTGGGTCACTTGCTGTCGTCGACTCCTTCCAGGTTACAGACATCCACAGACATTGGGCATATCTGCTGTGCTTAGCTGCACAGATTGGTTTGCTGCAGAGCGGCGAGTGCTGACAGATCCGCTCTTGACTGTTGTGCAGTCTGTGCAGTCACCGCGCATGTGGCTTGATCACGTCCCTGTCTCAACTAGGCATGTGTCACACCATGTCTGCAGGGTCGCCGAACACATCCTGCAGCAGCTGTTCCCCCTCCAGGCCCCACTGCCACCTGTGCCTGGTGATGCAGGTGCCCGGCGCTTCAAGGGTCTCATCAGAGCAGCCCACAACCCCGACTGTTATGAGCTCATCAGCTCTGCAGAGTTTCACATGCCACTGATTGAGTGTGCACTGTATCTAGTGGCCTTCATGACACAGGTAAACATTGTGGCACCATGCTCCACACCTCTTCTCCTGCCTTGACAATCTGTCCTCACTGAGCTGGGCATGCTTGCACTCATGTCGTGGTGGGCACAACAGCGATGCTTTAGTTCTACTGACATCTTGCTGGCTCCAGCTTTGCGTTCCAATGCTGGAATGTAACTGAGTTGTCCAGGGCTGAAGAGCAACGTCCCAGCTGGCAAGCACGCAATGGCTCATTGACTCTACACAACACACTCATTGCAATGCTTCTTGTGTCCTCAGGCTTCTGAGCAGCACTACCCCAGAATATCTGAACATTTGCAACGTACTGAACATGCAGCAGGTCTCTGGTGGGCAGCTGGGTGGGTACAGTCATTGATCATGGAGTGCAGTGCTTTCATAAACCACCAGCATCTGCATCCCAAGTTAATTTTTTCAGCTCAGCAAGACAAAGATACCCTGATACTGGCCACTGACATGGTGAGGTTATCCTGGCAGTGAACTCCTGCTCCTGCACATGCCTGCAGGAAGTTTCTGGAGTATTTCACACCAAGCAGTACAGCTGAGCTCTCCATGCCTGAAGACGTTCAGCAGTATCTACAGCAGCTACAGACCAAAGTGCTGGACAGGCCCCTCATGGCAACAGGCTCACTGCTGTTCAACATCATACAACATGGTACAGCTTGATAATCAAGCCTTGATTTGGGATGCATGACCACCATTAAACAGGAAAGCGATGGCCCAAACCGCACATAAGCATTTAGCTGCAAGGTGCTTGCAGATATATCCTTGTCGATGCTGCCACAACTTTGAACACTGCCTGCTGTGCATTCACTGCTGTCAACACTCCTGTGGAAGGCATACGTTGCTTTTCTGATGCACACAGCAATCCATTTTGTCACTGTCAGTGACACTGTGTTCATGCATTGATGTAGGTGGTGGTGGTGCTTGTAAGAGTGGAGATAAAAGTCTGGTTTATGAGGTGCTGCAAGTGTATGCCACACAGGTCGGTTGCTAATGATCTTCAAACCAGACCACTGCCTGTTCAGGTGGATGTCTAGCAGCTATATAATGGTCATGATAATAAAAAAACAGGCCTCATCTCAATCACTGGCACAGTACACACATGCTTTCTTGCACATAGCATGCGGGCGTCAGAGGGCAGTACTGCAGTCACTGCCAGTGGACCAGAGCATCAGTGCATAAATACAATGCAATTCGATGATGGTTTCCAGATGTTGTGCAAGGTTGGGTTAGCCCGGTGATCACTGATGAGAAATGCCACATGTCATGCTATCAGTGCCAACACACATAAGCAGCAGTGTCTGCTCAGCAGGCCATCGAAAGGGCACAACTGGTTGGCTGGTATGTTCAGACACAGCAGCAACCACAGCAGCCAGGGCAACAGCAGCAGCAGCAGCAGCTTCTGCCTGACACCTTTCATGAGCAGTGTGCCTGGCTGATGGACAAGCTGGTGCTGGATCACCTGGAGCTATGCTTTGGTCAACATATGTCGGTGGTGGTTGCATGTGTGGTGTATGTGGCCGCAAAACTGGTGCAGGTCAACATCACCTTCAAGCGAATAACAGAGGTGGGCTGCTGCTTGAGAAAGTAAGTCTACAGCTGAGGTATCAACAGTCTGCATGCGTGCGAGCAGTACACAACCAGGTCGGTACTGGAGTACCTCAAGATTGCGATAGTCCGCGTCTCTGCATCAGCAAGCCGGACTGTTGTGCAGGTTCTACTGGTGTGTTCAGCTAGTACTTCACCAGCAGCGTTCCTGTCAGCAGAGATCTCCCCTGGTGTGTTGTCACAAGATGGGTCACATGTGCAGCAGCCTCAATATGGTGACGTCAGGATGTTCTACAACACAAGGTGATGGGTGGTGTGGGACGTCAGGATGCCTGTGTAGTGCGTCTGATGCAGGCCCTGCCTGTTGCATCACAATGTAGATGACGTATTGCATAGATGCAATGCATGTTGCACTGGCTTATGTTGAATACTTGCAATGGTTGCAGTGCACTGACAGTGCAATTATCTTGACTTGCAGGTTCCTGCCAGCCTTGGATGCAGACGTGCGTCAGTATATGCAGGATTACCAGCAGTTCCTGCAGTCTAGTGAACACCGGGGTATGAAGGAGGAGTCCTTTCAAGACCAAGTGGCAGCAGTGCCTGTGACACCTCCAACAAACAGCAGGCAGCCTCTGACAGGCCTGACACTCAACGCCTTCACCCAGTCAACTACAACTGCTTGGCCAGTACCAGGAGAGGCTGATTCAGCTGTTCAGCATCCGGCAGATAAGCAACGCGGCGCTGTGCCACTTGAAGGTGCAGAGAACACAGCACGGATCGCCAGAGAAGCAGCAGCAGTAGCTGCATCAAGGGCGTCACCGACCCTGAAAGCTTCTGATAACAACAACAATGTGGTCACAAATGCCAGGACTCTGCGTAGCATGCGGTAGCTTGATGCACTTGCAACTGTTGATTTGGCGGTACAGTGCACTATAATGCACTGGCTCAGTGCTGTATATGCCTCTTGGACTGAGCTTGTGATCCACAGGACCTATTATTGATTGCCTATGTTCATTTTACTGCTGTGCGTACTATTCATTCAGTTCGTGGACATTCAGTTCAAACCCGCACACCCGCAACTGGCAGTATGGCACGAAGTCTTTGGGATGTCAATTGCATGCCCGCGTATTGGAATGTGACAGTTGCCTCAATGCAGCTTGTCTGAGGAACATGTAGTATTAGTTAAACTCCTTGCCAGAACTTCACGATCGGGGTACGAAGGTAGTAGTAATGTCTGTCGTTGGCAGGACCCTCCCTGTGGAGCGGGTAGCTGATCGAATCAAGAGTTGTGTATTTGAGAACCGTGTAACCCTCATCATTGGCAAGACTGGATGGTGAGTGCTGGAACAGCTGTGCACAGGCGACACGGACACAGCGGACTGCTTCCTCAGCAGGCAGCACGCCGAGAGTGAAACCAGCCCAATACAGGCTCCAGCAGAAGCAACATGTTCATGTGCATACTCTTCAGCAATAATCTATATGGGCATGAATCTGTTCAAGCATGCATGGATGCCAGGCAGCTTGTTGTCAGTGTGGCTGCTGAGCAGCAGCCTTTGTGATATGCTCGGCTGCTTTAAGATGCCAGAATGCGTCTAGTGTATTGCAACGTGTGCAGAAAAGTATTGAAAGCTAGTACAGATAGCAGCTGTGGCTCATCTGCCTTCTGGTATCAGCTCTGTCAGTGTCCTAGCTGACTATGGGGAGAGGAAACAGCACAGTCTGGCAGGGATCAGCAGCAGTAGCAGCATCGCTTTGCTGCACAGTTCATACTCTGCTTCGTTGAACCACCTCTTTGATTGCTGCAGTGGCAAGAGCTCCCGTGTTCCTCAGCTTCTCCAAGAGGAGCTGAATGGTCCCATCATCTGCACTCAGCCCCGCAGGCTGGCTGTGGTGGCCATAGCCAGACATGTTGCTCAGCTGGTTGGCTGTGAGCTTGGCAGGGAGGTTGGATTCAGAATCGGTCAGAAGTCAGTGGCCAGTCACAAGACAAAGATACTGTTCACAACAGCGGGTCTCTTGCTGGAGGAGCTCAGGGCAAATGTGAGTGAAGGGTGGCATTACAGCAACCTGGTACAGAGGCACTACAGCAGTCAGCTCTGCCTGAGGTGCATAGAAGTGTTGTTGGTGGACATCATCATCTGTTGTAGTGACTGGAAACAGCAAGGTTGAGTGTTCATACCTTCCTTCATATGGCATTCAAGCCGCCTGTGAGGGTCACTCACATCTGTGCTGTGCGATGGTGTGTTGTGTTCCCTCAGGGTGCCTCAGCCCTGAAGAAGTACAGCTGTCTCATTGTTGATGAGCTGCATGAGCGCAGTGTGGAAAGTGACCTGCTGCTGGCTTGTGTACATGCAATGATGGTTCCGGCAGCAGCAGCAGCGGCAGCAGCTGAACCAGAGCTCCCCAGCCTGAAGCTTGTGTTGATGAGTGCAACAGCAAACGTTGAGAGATACAGGTACCTAGCAGTAGCAACGCTTCAACACATAGTTCGACTCGCAATTGACACTGCAGTGATGTGTTTAGGCCAGCCAGCCAATGTGGTTTTGCTGGGAGTGCTGCACCTGTGGTGTGATGCTGGACTCTTGTGTGCGCCGTGTGCTGCTCTGTAGGCACTACTTCAAGCTCCCTGGAGATCACGTGTCTCTCATTCAGTGTGACATGGCGGAACACTTTGGGAATGTGATTGGACAGTGGTTGGAGACAGTCAAGGTCAGCAGGGCATAATGTCAGCAGGGTCGAGGGGAAAAGAGAAGTGAAACCAACATCAGCAAAAACACAGCAGCAGTCATGCATTGGGAAAGCAGCAGAGTGCAGCCAACCACAATGAGCTTGAAAGCAGCCCATACAATCACGCTTTCTACCAGTCGACGCAGTGTTTTTGTTGGAGGCTGTGGCCGCAGGATGTTGCTTGCCAATGGCTTTATGAGCAGCCATGTACCTGGCAGCTTGTCACGCTCACCCTGCTCCCTGTGCTGCCCCTGTGTCTATGTTGTTGTATGCAGCATGTGTACCTTGAGAATGTTGTGAACCAGGTGCTGTCTGGTCACCCCAATAACCTGCAGCATATTTCACTGCTGGCACAGCACAAGCTGGGGGCTATCACTGCTCAACAACAGGTGGGTGGAATAAACAGGCAGGTTGCAATAGCAACACCTGCGAGGTCTGCACCTTTGCTGCTATGATAATCTCATTGCTCACCAGTTCTTAGTTGTTTTCTGTCTTATCGTGCTGGGCTTTCAGCAGCTGCATATGTGTCCACATCTCTGTGTCTGCTGGTCAGCTGAATATGTACGCACTCAGCCCCTGGTGTGCACTCATGAGGGTTACCAACCTTTGTCTTGCACATAGCACTCATCAGGGTATACTCACTTTCATTGATGCTGCTGCCACACTTGATCTTCAGGTTGACATCCCCATGCACATGTTGATGCGTGATTTGATCTTGACGCTTCACCATCAGGAGTCAGACCCCAAGGCTGTCATATTGGTGTTCCTACCAACATACCGGGCACTGGAGCTCCAGCACAGACTGCTCACTGAGATGAAGGGAGCAAACAGTGCTGCAGGACAAGCAGCGGACAGGTGATGGTGGAGGAGTGCAGGACCGGTGTAATGCAGCTTCTTGGCACTCGCCAGTTGAATCTGACTCGTTGCCAACTGGTGTGAATGTCCAGCTGAAGTTGATGTCGCCTCACCAGCGCCTTGCCGCTCTGTCACCTCACATCCATGCAGTCTCGAGTTGTTCCCGCTGCATTCCTCTGTTGACATTGACGAGGCGATGAGGAGCATGCAGCTGGTTGCAGCTGAGGGACACAGGAAGGTTATTCTGGCAACAAATGTAAGTTGGGTACTGAGTGGGGACGAGCATGGGCACTCCAGGAGATCCCAGAGGAGTGCTCGTCAGATTCATACAGCAACAGCTCAACATGGTGCACCACATAGCAGCTGCTGCCTTGGAGGTTTCTTCATTGCTGTGTGGACTGCTGTGAGGCATGCTGCTGTGTGAACTTGTTGCTGGGTATGTACCGCTCACCCTTTGTGCTGTGAACTCCAGGTTGCTGAGAGCAGTGTGACCATCCCTCACGTGAAACATGTCATCGATGCGTGCACCAGCAACCAGGTGGGCAAACACGAATGACTGGACAGCCTGGCAACATGTAGGCTTGCTCCACAGGGCCCCTTCAGGCAGATAAAAGCTCCTGAGAAGCGTAGTCTGCTACTTACTGCTCGCGTCAAGGAGCGCGTAAGGACAGTACATGTCTGGTTATGCCCAGAGCCAGACTGTACACATTCAGCAACCTGCACCTGTGTTGCTGCACATGGCAGCCATGCTTGTATCCACAGTCAGCCTGCTGACACCCCCCCCCCCCTCTCTCTCCCACCAGGTGTTCTGGGATGCTGGTCAGTGCCGTGAGCGTGCTCGAGTGATCTGGGCCAGCCAGTCTGCTGCTGATCAGCGGGCAGGAAGAACAGGAAGAACATGCAGCGGAACATGCTATCGCCTGCTGCCCAAGGCAAGGTTCCTCAAGCTAGACAAGTGAGTGACGCTGCTAGCAGCTTGATGTTTAGTTGCAGCCTCCTGTTCTGTGGATGTAGGTATTCCAGAATGGAAGCACGCAGCTGCCAACATTTTTCGAACAGCAAGCTGACCTGATACCACTACTGCTATAGCAGTATTAGTAGAATTCTTGCGCTACTGGTCAGGTTTCTTGATATCTTGCTTGATGTGTCATGTAAAGGTACCCCTGTCAGCATACTGCTGTCTTGTCACAGGTTTGAGGCGTCTGCTCTGACCCTGCGCTCCCTGCGGCGTGAGGTGTTGTGTCTCTTGTCAGCTGGCAGCAAGATCATGAGCGACCCGGACGCGCTGCTGGCCCAGGCCCTGGACCCGCCTGAGACCAACAGAGTCAGTCAGGCAATGGAGTACCTCAAACAGGTAATTCAGGTGTATGATGGCTGCTGCTGCTGTGGCTGCAGGATGGGTGATGTGTTCGTGATGTGCCTGGCTGTGCAGGATCCAGTCACATGTGCTGGCAAGGACGGATACCTGATGGCGTGGCTCAATGCAACAGCAACGCCGCCATGAGAATATTACAATATCGTTGTGTCTTCTGCTGTGTGCTGCAGACTTAGCTGTTCATGGTTGTCGATGTGTCTGTTGCAGATTGGTGTTGCAAGGTTGAACAGCAAGGGCCGTCTTGAGCCCAGCCCCACTGGAGCCTTCATTGCTGCTCTGCCCATATCACTGGAGTCTGCGCTGATGTTTGTGCGGGGCGGCAAGGAGGGCAGTGTCTGGGAGGCAGCAGTGCTGGCGGCGCTCATGAACACAACACCATACCCCATCAAACAGCCCTTTGGGTCTCAGGCCATGCAGTATGTCAGACTGTACTACTACGGCTCTGAACACACAGCTGCTGCTGCTGCTGCTGGTGATGAGGTGGTCAGTGTGCCACCATCAGCACCAGTGGCTGTCCTCAGTGAGTGGGGTGTTGTGGTGGACTATGAGGGAAGCAGTGGAGGGGATAACACGGGCAGCAACAGCTTGATGCCTGACATGAGCGTCAGGAGTCAGGGTGCTGTTGACCGCAGTGTGGTACTGCTGGCCAACCTGTCAGCGTTTGAGTCCTGGCAGATGCACTGGTGTGATGTGCAGAGGCTCAAGCAGCTGTTGCAGCAGAGTCAACACAGCAGTGCTGATGCAAGCAGTGATGATCAGGCTTCAGCAGGACACAGCTCAGATCATGAAGATGATGATGATGTTGATGCTGGTTCAGTGTCAGGCAGCTCCCTGTTGTCCCCTGCTGTTGACTCTGTTGAGGCTGAGTGGTGTCAGCAGCATCACCTGGTGCCATCCAGCCTCAGACATGTGTTGGACACGGTCAACACCATACTGGCAGCGGTGCACAAGTTCAGACCATCATTTGTCAACAACATGGTCGGGCCGCCTCAGTACTACCTCACCGGGGTGAGTGGTGATGCTGCTGTCAGCACCTCAGCTGGTCGCACAGTGTTGGATTGGGACTGGCAGGTGGCGGGTGTGTCCTGCTGTTGGTGCTACTGTCTGTGACAGCAAGAAATGGATACTACTTTCTGTGACTGCACCTAGTAGTGCTAAGCTGCCTCACCCAGTGCGTGTCCTGTGCTTCCAGGGGCGTCACCGCTGTCAACCACGCAGACCCAGCACTGGTGGGGGTCCCAATCACGACGATGCTGCTGGTGGTTCTGTTGGTTGTGGCTGTGAGGGTCTGCAGGTGACTGCACTGCACGACACCAGGCAGTTGACGGCGCTGAGGGACCTGCTGAGACAGGTGAGGGGGGGGGGCGGAGGGTCAGGGGGGGTATGTGTTCACTGAGTGATGTGTGATGGATGTGGGAAGAGCCAGTGTATAGACAAACTTGGTTTCATGGTAAACATGCCCACAGGCTAGTGTGTGTTGACCTTGACGAGCCAAGGGTGTGCAATGACGCTATGCCTGGTGTGTGTGGTACAGGTGTCTCAGGGCGGCACTGCTGCAGCTGATGCCTTGTTGCTGAGCGGACCCACCCTGAGCATTGGCAGCACTGATCTGTATTACAGCAGCATATCCCAGCAAGACACCCTGGACGGTGGTGGTGGACTGTCATCAGCAGCAGATACTGCTGCAGCATACGGCTTGATTGAAGTTGATCCTGATGACACTGATGTCAACATCAACAGTCATCTTGACACACGACCAGTGTGCAGGTTCTTCTTGTCAGAGACGGGCTGCAGGAACGGCTGGAGGTGTTTGTTCAAGCATTCACGACCAGCTTGTCGCTTCTTCCTGTCCCGGGACGGCTGTCGATTCGGTGCATCATGCAGGTTTGACCACGGCGAACCAGTCTACAACAACACCAAGCTGTTGAGCAAAGCAGCAACAGCAGCGGATGCCAGTCCATCACACCAGCCAGGCAGCAGTGATCAGGGTCTGACGTTTGACTGGGACGCTGTTCCTGGCTCAGGCCCGTACCAGAGTGTGTTGCTGTCAAGTGATGTGGGTGAAGGTCACAATGTGTTGCTGCTGGGTGAGGGTGACTTCAGCTTCACTGCAGCCCTGGTCAGACGCAGAGCTGAGACTGCTGGGGGCACAGCGGGTCAGGGGCTGGTCAGCACCAGCTATGAACAGCAGCAGCAGTTACATCAAATCTACCCGGGAGGTGCTCTCAAAAATAGGGTCAAGGCCTTGACAGCTGCAGGTGAGACCTTGAACTAGTGGCTGTAGCTGCTGCACTGCATTTATATGCCAGGGGCTGCTGTTGGTCTTGGCATCACACACCACTCTCATACACAAGGCACACCTCTACAGGCAGCAGGTATGTACACAGTGTTACCCATGGTGAAGCTTCTC
>JARWLF010003295.1:0-12888 GCA_029853055.1 Scenedesmus sp. KT-U
ACATGGAGCCAGGGTTGTGCTGATTATGCAGGCAGTGATGGTGAGCGTTTGCCACTGGCTCTGAGACTGAAGATGCCTGCTGATGGTGCTGCTGAGGGATCACTGCTGCCTGTGCAACTGTTGAAGAAGTACATTGCATATGCACGACAACATGTGTTTCCAGTGCTCTCTGATGAAGCGAAGGACATTCTTCAGGTACAGACTCATTCCCTCACAGGCACCTGGGTATAATGTGTTACTTGTGCAGCACACAGTAGACTGCTCAGTGTTTCTGGTCTGCAGGACGAATGGTCAACATAACACGCTAAAGAACTATGTGTTCAGTGTACCCTTGCTGTCTGCAGCAATGCTTGTGTGCAGTGGAACCTGACTGTTGCTGTTGTTCCTGCAGTCATTCTACCTATCTTTGCGGTCTTCATCTTGTGGCGGAGTCAGTGGGTCCCTGCCCATCACTGCAAGGCAGTTGGAAAGTCTTGTGAGACTGGCAGAAGCGCGAGCTAGGTCAGAACTGAGAGAAACTGTGACTGCTGATGATGCTAGGGTGAGTAGAGGTGGTGCCTGCTGTCGTGGACTATAAACAAACTTGAACATGCCTTGTCAAAATCATGCATCTTGTGGACTTGCTGCCCCAGCGATGACATTGCTATGCATATCTGCATTGAGAGGAGCTAGTCAAATAGCTGTGCATAGGCATATGCAATTCGAGTGGTAGCTGTGTGCACTTGTTGCAGGATGTCATAGAGATCATGCGTGAAGGCATGTTTGACCGAGCGCCTTTAGCAGGCCTTGCTGGTGGTCTGCCAGTGTTGGACTTCAGGAAAGGCCCTGGTAATAGGGGAGGCAAGGCAGCTGAAGCAGCGAGGTTCCTGGCAGCACTGCGGGCAATGGGGGGTCAGCAGAACAGAGACATGTTTGAAGTCCAGGAGCTGCATGTAAGGAGGTTCAGCGAGGGTCCCTGCTGTCTGCATTTTGTAATTCATATCTTGAACTATGACGGTGACAGTGTGCCTGAGTGGGCTCAGCTATGCCGGATACTCTGGTTGTTGCTTCTAAGTACTGTGCATTTTGAGGGTGAAGCAATGTCTTGCCAGTGTGGGCTGTGTCTGAACTAGCTTGTCTTTTGCTGCCGCCGCTGCAGGCGCTGATCAAGCAGCTGCAGCTCAATGTCAAGGACGCTGCGACCTTCATCGATCAGTTGAATGAACAAGGTATGAAAGTCAGTGTCTGGTGCAACTAACTTTGGTCCACTGTTGATGGTGTAAAGCACAGAGTAATGAAGCAATCTGCATTGCATGCCTGAATCTCACTCCAGTCAACACGCAGCTCACACCCTAGCATCTACTGGCTCACACTCACTTGTGTGTCTTTGCTTTTCTTGTATTGTGACAGGTGAACTACTGAAGAAAGGTGCAGGACAGTACAGGGTCACAGGTATCGTGCTGAGCAGCACAGCACCCACAACAGTGAGCAATCCAACTGCATCAGGTCTTGGGAGTGCTGCAGCTTATGGTGGCTCGCAGCAGCAACAGCAGCAGCACCAACAAAGAGGCAGCAAGCAGGATCGGAATGCAGAGCAAGGATATCAGCAGCAGCACAGGTACAGTCAGCAGCCCAGGCGAAGACAGCAGCAAGGGCTTCCAACACAGTGGGAACAACCGCATGAGTATGGACATGGTTGCGAGGTAGATTGTCATGAAGCCGGGGAGCAGCATGAATTTGGCAGTCATCAGCAGCAACGTGGCCCTCCTACCACAGCACAACAGCAAAGAGGGCAGCAGCACGGCGGTCAGCAGCAAGGCATCTTCAGCAGCAGACAGTATGGTGAGAATATGACCCTAATGGTGAGCCAGCTGGTCTTGGGGGCAACCACCGAATGCCTCCCAGTCAGTTCTGGTAGTCTATTGTGCAGTGTTACCAGCAATAAGATGGGGGGTTGTATATGCGAGAGGTTTGGCTCATACAATGCAATTGACATGGTCAACTGGCACCATACTGAGGGGCCCTGTCATACCCTATGTTACGATACTGAGCCATATCGTAGAGTTGCTCAAGCGCAGGTGACTGTTGTGAAAACCAACTGGCCTGTTGTGACGGTTTGCCTATGTTCGCACATGTGTTGGTGCTGATGGTCAGGGCTCTGGCTGCTGATGCAGTGGATTTCGAAGTCCTAGCTATTCGAGTCAGTTGCTGACAACTTCGTTGTGGCCCAAGTGGCTTCTTGAGGTGACTCCGCCGTTGGCATGTCCCCATCATCACACCAGTTGAGGCACCAAATACATGTCAAGCTGCCAAGTGACAGCATGTCCAAGCAACTAGGTAGATGACAGCATAGCCACTTCTGGCTGCTGCATGTGCATGTGTTGTGTAGTGGGTCGTCTTGTTGTCCATCATATGTCGTCACTAGCACAGCCTGCCAGGAAACAGGCAAACTCAAGTTGTCCTGTCCTCAGACCATGGCTTTGTGATGGCGCCGAAACAGAGGTGTGAGCACCCAGCATACTGATCCAGTTACAGGTTCCTGGTTGAGTTGGCATCGCAGCCAAGCATTTACTGGTGCGTGCTTGACAGTGTCTTCGTCAACCACCCGCCTGACAGCTCAACTTTGACATCTGACAGATGTCGTTGCACAACAGCCTGATGCCTCCAGTTCAAGCTTGTGTCCTGGCTAAATGGATCTTACATGATCATTGGTCGCATCAAGCGCAACCTTGTATGAAGCCTTCCGCCCATTGGTCTCAGCAAACCGTATTTGACCGCTCGTAAATTGGTAGTTGGAAGCTATCTGCCAACGACAACAACTAACAGGTGCAACTAAAGCGGTGTTTGAGATTGTTTCTGGGGAAAGGTACGCCCGGATGAGTCTTGGGTCGTGTCTGACCAGGCGCGACTTCATTGATCTGCGCACGACAATCAACGAAGAGCAGCAGCAAACCTTTTTGAATGGTGTGCACATCTCATGCCGCAGACTCAGTATGTCTAGCCGATCCAAACTATTGGCAGCAGTATTGCTGGCAGTTGCAGCAGTACTGCCCAGTACAACATGCATGCCCACTTTTGGTGCTGCATCACGTCTAGAGTCTCGCATCAGACAGCGTCAGAGCCATCGGCTCAGGCAGCTGCAGCAGGCAGGACCACCTTTGCTGGGGCTTGACACCAAGAACAAGAAACTCAGGGTACTTGCTTTTGGAGATTCGATCACAGAAGGATGGATTAACAGCGCTTACAAGAAGGTACCATGGAGCCCTCAAGTGCAGCAGAGGTTGCAGCAGAAGTTTGGCACAGACTGGAACATAGAAGTAGTGAACGCAGGTACGCAGTGCAGACCTCAACATGCCACAACATAGCACGGGCATGCCCTACAAGCATCAGGTCACAGGTCATTTGGGAGTGGTCAACAGCAGCTACATTTAGTCTGCAAGAGGGACACACATGACTGCAGGATTACAAGCATTCTGCTGGAGTAGATGCAGTCTTTGGTATACGTCAGTACTGCACCAGCGAGTCAGTAGCAGAGCCCTAACTGCACCAGTGGTAGGCCACACACCTGCTGCTCACTACTATGCTTGCAACTGTTGCTCCATCTCAACAGGTCTAGGTGGGGCTGGAGTCCTGGACCGCCTCAACGACTCTTTCAGGCAGAAACTGTCAGAAGCCCAATCATCAGGGCGGCCCTACCACTACATTACCTTTGAGGCTGGCATCAACGACCTGTTGATACAGAAAAGAAATGCGCCGGAGATCTTCGAGCGCATGAAGGAGCTGTGGGCCCTGGCTAACGCTGCTGGGTCAACAGTGGTGGTCATTCCCACTTTGCCAACCAGTGTAACGTGAGTCAAGCTTATACTGCTGTACATGATTTGACTTGAGGTCTCCACAGCAGTAATAGCAGAGGCACCACTTGCAGATGCTGCATGGCTGCTCTGCCATGCATGCAGCCTTGCTGATGACCTCTCTGCAACAGATGCCTGTGACAGCAAACGTCGTCCATGCAACAGTGCAACTGCCGAATACAGAGGCCTGGTGCGCTGTAGTGATTTCCGGGGTTCAACTTTTTCTGGAGGGCTGACAGACATGCTGCTGTACTGCTTTGCTATCTGTCACAGGGGTGAAAGAGAGGATCAGCGCAAAGCCCTGACAACCTCTGTTCGCCAGTACATTAGACAGCAGCGCACTGCAGGAAACGAAGGACTCTTCCTGTTGGACCTAGAGAAGCCCTTTGACTACTGGAGTCTGTCACCTGAAAGGCGAACTCAGGTGTTCGATGATGGTGTCCATATGACAGAGTATGGCTACGAGATGCTGGGCGACCTTGTGTACAAGGGGCTGCTCAAGGCCATGGGCTATGAGGGAGCAGAAAAGTCCAGACCAGCAAAGAAGGCCACAAAGGGCAACAACAAGAACGGCCGTAAGCCTGTTGGACTGTGATCGCTTGACCTGTTCAGCTGTATTAGCAAATTCTGGTAAGTAATCGCTTGACCTGTTCAGCATAGCAGCAGGATATAATGTTGCTTGGGACATGTTGAAACTGTTGCAAGCCAGTTGCTTCGTATAAGACCAGGTTACCCTGATCAGGCTGCCAGTAAGAGGTTCATCTGTACACCATCAGTGGGATGTCGGGTGTGCCCTTGAGAGCTCCTTCAGCTCTTGGCAAGTCCTTGTGACCAGCAAGTTGCTGCACTGCAGAAGTACAATCATTGTTTGTAGCCTAAGGTTGTATGACCAGCATGATCAGCAAGATAGCTGGTGCTAGCAGTTGCCAACGAGTTGACACTCATGTTGTTTGTTTACATGCAGCGGCGTCCTGTGCTCAGGCGCTGCTGCACTTTCTATGCTGTGCTCATGAGACAATAATGATCTATGCTGATGGAAGTTTCAAACAGCAGAAAGTGCTGCTGGCGCGATCAGTGATGGCCAACTGAACCAAGTTGGCAGGCCAGTGATGATGATATTGATGCATATGACATGGTCTCCTTCCGTTATTGTTATGGTGTGGAGCATGCATGCCTTTTTGACAATATCTGTTGGTAGGTGTGCACTGCTGATAGTCGCTGTGCATATGTTTGCCTCATCTAGTAGGTTTATCTTTTGTTGCTAGGGTTGTTGCTGCTAGGGTTGTTGCAGTCTGTTGCGTGTGTTGACTTGAGTCGCATGAATATCTTGATCAGCAACATTGCTTGCCATAAACGAGGACCCTTCAAGTTGTGTGCATGTGTCTAGTTGGCCCATTCTGCTGCGATAGAAGCAGCTGGGTGCCACCGTTGCCAACTCTCTGAGAGCCTCTACGGTAGCTTCTGTCAACCAACTATGGCCGATGTGCTTATCAGTATAAGCAGCAGCAGTGGCATCTACTCTGTGCAAAGGGTCTGCTGTGATGCTATAGATATGTTGATGCAAAATGCATAATTTATGCAACTCATCTAGGTGCCAAGGTTGCTTGTCTGCATTGTCCTTCTGCTGCTGGACCAGCAAAGTTTTGCTTTTAGAAGCACCAATCAACATTACTGGTGAGCTCTCACTGCCATGAGAGCATCTATGTATGCTAGCTCACGCACCACACTGCAAGCGCCTGAAGATTCTGGACAGATATAGGGACTCTGTTTAGAATCTAGTATAGCGCTCAAGAGTCAGGCACGGCGTGCCTACATCATGCAAACATCAGGGCCCACTCTTTATTCAACGCATTTGAGTTTTACAGTGCTGCCAGCTTTCTGACTCCGGTTGCGATTGCGTCGCAACTGGCTTGTGAGTGTACTGCCAGCCGTGACCTACCTAGTTAGGACTGCACTCATAGGGTAGGAGCGATATTGTGACACTGGGCAGCAGGGTCAGTTATTGACACAAGCAAACGCATTGTTGCACCGCAACGTGACCCCATATCTCGCTCTTGCTTATCTCGCTCTTGCTTGCCCGCGTCGTCCTTGTTGGTATCCAGCTGCCGTAAGCACCTCAGAGATATCGAGAGCACTGTAGTTGCCTGAGATCGCTCGGACTAATACACATTCGACAGAATGCTTTCCAGAGGCTTGACTTGTGCGCTAAGGCTGAGATCGAGAGCTCTAAGCTCCTCAGTTCCCTCCAACAAGCCCATCACCTCCGCTTTCGAAGCTCAAGCTGTGCCACAAGGTACCCATAGCATGAGTATGTTATATATTGTCTGTTGTGTCGGCCGACCAGTCTTCATGCTGCCTGTGCTCTGAGCTTATGCACAAAACGCCCATGCAAACCTACGGCAGTGCGTGTTCCTTACCCTGACGCTTTACTGTGCAGGTTTGAACGCGATACCTTCCAGCACCTTCTCCACATCCAATGTGTGCGGCATCTTTGCAGCTGGGGGGTCACTGCAGCAGGAGGGACCCTCACTGCCGTGCAGCCGCGACAGCAGAACAAAGCGTGCGGTCACAGCACTTGATCCCCCAGCAGCAGTTCACAGCATTCACACATCACGCACCATAGCAGCAGAGCAAGCGCTGGTGACCCGGCTGGCGAGCGTGTGGGGCATGCCCCCCGAGGTTCTTGCCAGTAATGTTGCAGCCCTGTCCGACCTGCTGAAGCCTTGTGGACGCGATACAGCTGCACATGCTCTGTGGGTAAGAACCTAGTCAACTACACGTGCAAAACAGTGGACACGGCACTTCTGCGGAACTCGCTTTGCAACATCAAACCTGCAACCTTCAGAGTTACGCGATGTCCCACTTGTGTTGAATTATGTAGCAGCAGCGGTTACACCTTGCTTCACAGAGCAGCATGTTGACATACAGTAAGTTTTCATAGGTATCTATCTATTCTGTTTGCCTCTTCTGCTACAGGTGCTAGTGCGCTGTCCTGTCTTGCGGCACATGACTGATCAGCAGGTCCGTAACACAGTCCGCAGCCTTCACCAGCACTTCCCTGAAATCTCTAAACCAGCCTTCAAAGCAACAGTGTACAAACACCCTTGGGTCTTAGACGCGGAACTCCAGTCACTCAGAACAGCAGCAGCGGCAGCAGCAGCAGACAAGGCTGAACCACACCCCAAGCAGCAGCGACGGCCGGCACTGAAACCTTGGAAGCAGGAGTTAGCACTCATGCTTCTGGAGCTTCAGGCTGGCAGCAGTGACAATGGCGGCAGCAGCAGCAGCAGCGATGGCAGCAGCGGTGTGAACAACAATGATCCGCTGCCTCGTGTCTCTTCAGCTGGCGCACTGGCAGGAGTCCGGATGTATTTAGCTGCTGCTGAAGCGTCTCAGCTGTTCAGAAGAGGCATGTTCACCTGGTCGAAGCTGCAGTCTGCGTCGCAGTCACAACCTGCTGCTGCTGCTTCGAGGACTGCCAGCAATGCAGCAAGTGCTAGCAGTAGCACAGAACAGGGCGCTTCGCAGCAACCATCATCCCCATCAGGCAAAGCTGCAGCTGCTGCTGCAACAGCAGCAGGCAGTAGTGTTGACCAATGCACAGCATCAACATCATCACGATACAACAAACATATCCAGCAGCAACAGAGCTCAACAGTACTGTATCACCACCAGCAGCAGCAGCAGCAGCAGCTTCAGCAGCTTGTGCAAGTATGTCCATCCCTGACTGTACTGCCTCCGGATCTACTGGCATCCAGATGGCAGCTGCTGCTGTCAGTACTACTGGGTCAGACTGAGTCAGCAGCAGCAGTACTCATGACTAATCCTTACCTAATGGTGCAGGGCTATGGAGCAGCAGCACGCAGCGGTGGCGGCGGCAGCAGTGGTGGCAGCAGCGGTGGTAGCAGCAGCGGCGGAGGTTTGTCTGATTGGGACTATAGCCAGCTGGCTGGTTTGGTGTAGGAATGTGTCGTCGACATTCAAATGCGCGATGGCATCTGAGTGCATTGTGCAAATCGGACTGCATTGTGCATGTGCTGCTGCTGCTGCTGCTGCCATCCTGTTCTGCTGAAGTACTTGTACAGTAGTAGTGTATGTATTGGTGGTGTGCTCCTTGACAGATGCAGCCACAGCAGGACCCCAAGCAAGCCTGTACTACAGTAGCATTAGAGCTTTCTCACCGTGCTGATCATACGTCACTCTCAACTGCCTGTGGACCCACATTAGCCCTCTGTAGTGTGCATTCAGTTTGAAATGGTGGGTCACGTTTGGTCCCGGAGTACAGTTGTGCTATGTTGTCGAGTGTGGATATATTGTTGTGTATGAACATGTTGTAGTGCTGAGTATGTCTGTGTAGAGTGCAGATGGTCCTGTGACTCGAGGTAGAGCAGCTGGTAGCTGCACTTATAGCTGCTAGCTAGTAGTAATGGGGCGCTGTGTGGGTTGCTATGCTAGTCGCTGCAGCAGCTGCATGATGAGTAGGTGTAGCAAGGAAGCAGACTTGGACTTTGTTCAAAAACGGCATCTTTTGCATGGAGCTACACAGTGGTTGTGGTGGTCTGTTTGGTATGTACAGAATGTTTCCGTGAGGCGGTTTCAGGGACTGCTGCCCCTGTTGTTTGTGAGTTGTTGAAGTTGTATGGAGTTGTATGTCAATAAGTGGCAAAAGCTGTAATTGTGCAGAACACTACGATGCTGTTGTTGACTGTTTGCTGTAGTAGACAGGAGGCATCACTAGATTCTGGCAGCAGCATACCATGACCATGAATATGGAGTGCATGACTGATCGTGTACTGTGCAGCATGATTGCTGACTGTCATGACCTTGTCGGTTGTCTGACGACTTGAGGATCTACTACAGTTGGTGGTTTGATATGGCCTACGAGCCCGGCATTGGCTCTCTCTTCTGGGAAAGTTACTTCATGTAACTTCTAAAATCGATAACATAGCAGTTGTGTCTGTGATCGGCAGCAACCTGTGAACTGATCAGCAGTAAAGGCGGTTGGCAAGTGTGCGAGATACTGGTACGTGGTACAGACTGAAACATCTCCATATGTCCAGTGTCACTCGCAGAATTGTGTCTGAAGCCGCAGCCTGTCGCGCATTGCAGTTGTAGTCAAGGAAAAGCGCGAAATCTCATTTGTGCCACCCTGAGAGCATGACCGCCAAGCCTTGCCTCTGAGTTGAGAACATCCGAAGCTTCCTGGCTGTTTGCCCGGGTGATGTATATCAGCTACAAAGCATGCGCTGGTGAGAGAGGTTCATCAATCAGAGAGCTCTGGGATGCCGAGGTCCCGTCCGCTCTGGGACCAACCTGGAAGCACTGAATGTGACGATAGAGATCCCGGTTACAACAGTATTAGCTGTCAATTGTTTATGATATGATGTGTGTTTTGTTGCAAAGCAGCAAGCTGGCACAGTGGCAATCAGTGGGTGTGTGGTAGATTGCTGGCAGGATCACGCAGACAATCGTCACACCATGTTGTTGACGTTTGACTCCAGTAAAACAAAAAGTGTGCATTACGATCTCGTTCACTTGATTGTCGCCACCTCTAACACAAGAAAGTGTTACCGCGCACCCAGTACTGATCAGCTAGCCTAACACTAGGTGTTGTCTGATTTAGTGTTTTGTGTTTCCAATTGTTTAGTGCGGTTTGCTTGAGTTGTTTGCTTGGTCACTACCAGTTGCGGGAACGCGCATGTCACCGAAATGTCCTAGCTTAAGCCAGGTCGCGGCAAGTAACAGATGTATATAAGCAAAATAATTGTTTGCTACACGGTGCTCGCGCTGTGCGTCGCTGGTAAGAGAGCAAGCTTTCGGTCGTGCGCCAGCATCATGTTGCGTAGTCACCGACGTTTGCATCAAAAGGTCGTCGCACTGACTGCTTCACTCTCAACACAGAATTACAAATAATTGAAGGCAGAGTATGGAGCGCAGAAGGCTCAAACGCAGATGCACAGCATTCCAGCAGCAGGCAGCAGCAGACTCGCAATACACATCGAGTTGGCAGGCGATTAAGCAGCAGCAAGCGCGCAGCTGCACGACCAAGCTCTTACAACTTCGGCATGGGTTGTGAAGCTCCTAGTAAGTGCTCTGGCGCAGCAACGAAGACAGCAGACGTAAACAGCACAGGCACCAGTGGCATAAGCTTGCACCAATCGGCGCAGACAGCAAATGCAACAATTGCCGGCTGCGTACTCGAGCAAGCTCAGGAAACGTTAAATATGTCTTGCCCTATACAATACAAACTGCAGATCTTTACAGCAATGCACAGAATGGCTACTAGTTTGCTGTGACACTTGCCAAGATTGCAACTGCTGCTGTTGTCGGATCAGGGCCACGTGTCCAAGTGCCAGGCGGCATTCCAATCCCTCCGCTAAAAGACGGCGAACGACCAAACTTCATCGTAATCCTCACAGATGATCAAGGCTGGGATGACATCGGCTTACATAATCCAGAATATGTCAACACACCAAACCTGGACAAGTTCCTTAGCAGAGGCACCAAGTTTGATAACTACTACGTCACGCCGCATTGCTCGGGAACGAGAGCGTCGTTACTGACAGGCCGCAGCTATCCAAGAACTGGTGTCATGTTGGTTCATGGGGGTAAGACTCTTGTTTCAATTTAGGCATATCGTTGATCGGCGCACAGCCAAGACACTGGTCTGCTGCTTCTGTCACAAGAGTGTTGTGTTACTGGGTGTGCTCTCAAGCAATGCCAGCTGTCAACTGACCAAATTGGCAGAGTATATGTCTTCTAGCTGGAGAACTGGAGAGACACTTGTATGGTCAGAGACCTTTGCAGTAGTGAAACGACATCGCTTGTTTACACTGGCTGCTCGTTGCTTGTGGTTTACTGACACGGGTTTGTTCTGCTGTGCGACAGGTTATGATTTCATTCACACCAATGAAACCATAGCTGCCAGACTGATGAAGGACCGAGGCTATAGCACTGCAGTAAGCAACACAGACAGCTTACTGCAGCATCTTCATGGCTGTGCTCAGCTGTTGAAGCCCACTGGCCAGTTCATGACTGCAGGCATGCAGCAGCAGCAGCAGCAGCAGCTGACAGCCAGAGGTGCTTGCACTCGTAATTCATACCAGTTGGCGTATGAGCAGAGGCAGCGGAATTTATGTACGTCAGATAGTCATCCCTACAACATGCAACAGTGCTGTGACAAGTGTTATCATATATCATGCATCTTACAAACAACTCACTAAACATGCCAATTGCGCCTATCTTTTCACTGCTCCCGTTGCAGCACTTTGGCAAGTGGCACAATGCCAATGTTCCTGGTTATGAACCCGAACATGTTGGTTTTGATGAAAGTTGGTATGCACCAGGATTTGGGGAAGATGTGCTCAGGTATGCAACAGTAGAGGATATGCAGCAATGCATGTTGCTTTCCAGAAAACCAAGTGTCAAAGCTCAGTCTGATTCATGGTGTTATGTTCTCTGCTGTACAAAGCAATTTGTTGGGTGCCAAGCAGATGCTCTGCAACTCAGCAGATGTAAAGGCGATGTCAACATACCTCAACAGTCAACATTGTTTTACACATTTGTAGGCGCAATGGTGTGTACCTTCAAGCAGGCAGTACCATCCAAACCGGCACTTACTCAAGAGAAGACATCCTCATGGACGAATTACTGGGCTATCTGCAGAAGCAGGAGTACAGTGATAAACCATTCTTCGTGTACTACGCTCCACACGCAATCCATTTTACCGTGACAGACCAAGCTGGTTTGAATTTGGATGGGCCGGCGTTGTTTATGCCATCTGGCTACAAAGATAGATATTTGAAGGAGGCGAGATACAAAGGAATATCTGACTACACACTGAGTGTGAGTTTCAAGTACTAGTAACTTGTCTTTGACAGATTTGACTGAGAAACATACTGATACACTGCTATACTAAGCCTTAGCAAGGTCAGTACCATGTAACAACCATGCCTACATGGTATTCTCCAACACTTTGCCTACTTAATCATTCTTTTTTTGTTTGTAACAGGCGTGGGCCATGTTAGAGTATCTGGACACTGTTCTTGGCCGTCTTTTCAACTACCTGGAGTCCAGTCCTCACAGGCAGAAGACCTACATCATGATCAGTGGAGATAATGGACCAGATATGAGGATGGAGGAGATACTGCACGGCAAAGAGGTCAGCTAGGTTCACTACCAACAGAATCTTGAAACCCTGCCAACAGTACACTCAACTGCATAGCATCTGCACAAATCTGCAGAGGTGCAATGCAACGTTTGAGTGCATCATGAATTGCTGATGTGAAACTGCACGCATGAGGGTAGTATGCATGAACAAGCACTTGTGTCAGGTGCAGCTGGCAATGTCATCATCAACATCAAAACATGCAATGTAGATGTTTACATGTTGTGCTGTGTAGGTTCGTATGCCCAGCCTGATGCAGGGTGAGAAGCACGAGGTGTTGGAAGGTGGTATCAGGAACTACCTGGCTGTCCAGGGGCCTGGAGTACAGGCTGGTGTAGTTGATAGTACTCTGACAGATGTTACTGACATATTGCCAACAGTGGCTGATCTGGCAGGTGGGATATCTGAGTGGCTTCTTGCTTGAACTGAGCAAACTGCCCTGTTTCTGTGAGACCTGTTGACCAGGCACATCTGCACATCACTGCTCAAAGGCCTTGGTACTGCAAAGCAATCACAGTAAGTGACCGAATGTAAGGCACGGGTGATCCAAGGTTGCAACCAGTTGTGTTTTTATGGTGTGGTATTATCTTATACAGGTTTTGGCCCCAGAACCAGAGACCACATGCCCTGGGATGGGGTGAGTCTGAAGAACCTACTTGTACCACCAAAAGGTGCCGCAATGTTGGAGAATTTCGACACCACTGGTCGCCGGTTCAAATCCCTGGCAACTGAGAAGCAGCTGGAACGGTTCTTGTTCTCACTCAACATGCACTGCTGGGATAGCAATGCCGTGCCAAGACTACAAGGTCCAAGGTGGGTCTGAACAGAAGCAGCATGACATCGACACGCAGCAACAGTGGTGGTGAAGTTAGGGCACATGTCAGACTTGTG
>JARWLF010003297.1:0-11176 GCA_029853055.1 Scenedesmus sp. KT-U
GCCTCGCCCGAGACGCCCTTGGCGAGCCCCTCGCGGCGCTTCAGGCTCAGATCGAGCGCGATGAAGTAGAACGACGAGCCGATCCAGGCGACGGCGGTGATGACGTGAACCCAGCGCGCGAGCTGGCTCGTCCATTCGGTGATTGCGGGCTCGATCATCTCTGCTGCATTGCGGTAGGCGGCGATGTCGCGAGGTTAGTCCCTCCCGCGGCGAAGGGGAAGCGGCCTGCGCGGGCGGACCCCCGCGACCTCGTCGCGCGCCGCTCCCCCGTGTCGGTCGATCTGCGCGGCGCGATCGCGTTCGTTAACCTTCCGCAATGCGGCGCGGTGACGCCTCGGCTAGATTGAGGCCGTGCGCAGGCTCGCCCGGCATTCGAGGGCGGGTGCGCCCACGCGGGGGACGATGGACGAGGACGCGGCGATCGCAGGCGCATGGCCTTGCGGCACGGGCGAGATGGCCCGCCGAATTCGTGAGCACGACTGGGCGGCGACACCGCTCGGCCCGATCGCGCAATGGCCGCAGAGCCGGCGCACCGCTGTCGAGACGATGCTCGCCTGCGGCCACGCGATGCAGATCGCCCTCGGCCCCGAGCGGACGGTCCTCTACAACGACGGCTACGCCCCGATGCTCGGCCATCGCCATCCGAGCGCTCTCGGCAGGGCCTTCGCGGAGGCCTGGCCGGAGATCTGGGAGGAGATCGCGCCGCTCGTCGATCGCGTCTTCGCGGGCGAGACCGTGCGCTGCGAGGAGATGCCGCTCGTGATGACGCGCCGCGGCTATCCCGAGGAGACGTGGTGGAACTTCTCCTATTCTCCCCTGCGCGACGAGCGGGGAGCCGTCGTCGGCCTCCTCAACGTCACCGTCGACGCCACCGCGCGGAAGCGCGCGGAGCGGGCCGAGCGCGAGCGCGACGCGGCGCTCGCCCGCCTGCGGGAGCGGGAGGCGCGCTACCGGGCGCTCGCCATGGCCGGCAGGTATTCGACCTACCGGATGAGCGCCGATTGGCGGCACATGATCGAGCTGACTTCCGACGATTTCCTCGCCGACACGCTCGAGCCCACCCAGGATTGGTGGGACGACTACATCCTCGAGGAGGACCGTCCCTCCATCCGCGGCGCGATCGACGCCGCCATCCGCGCGCGCACCACGTTCGAGCTCGAGCATCGCGTCCGCCGCAGGGACGGCAGCATCGGCTGGACCCGCTCCCGCGCCGTGCCCATCCTCGCGGAGGACGGCACCGTCCTCGAATGGCTCGGCGCGGCGACCGACATCACCGAGAAGAAGCGGATCGAGGCGGCTCTGCGCGAGAGCGAGGAGAAGTTCCGCAGGCTTTTCGACTCGATCGAGGAGGGCTGCGCGATCTCCGAGATCGTCTACGACGATGCCGGCGAGATCGTCGACATGATCTATCGGCAGGTGAACCGCGCCTTCGAGCGACAGGGCGGCGTGCAGAGCGTCGTCGACCGATCGATCTTCGACGTCCTCCCCGGCGTCGAGGATCACTGGCTCGAGCTCTACGAGCGCGTCGCGAGGACGGGAGAGCCGGCGCGGGCGGAGAACCACCAGCGGGACGTCGATCGCTGGTTCGAGGTCGAGTTCCTTCCCGTCGACCGGAGCGGGCGTTTCGTCGCGACGATCTTCAACGACGTCACCGCGCGCAAGCGGGCGGAGGCGGCCTTGCGCGACAGCGAGAGGCGCCAGCGCTTCCTCCTGCGCTTCTCCGACGCGCTGCGCGCCGAGCCGGATGCGGACGCCGTGGCGGAGCGCGCGCTCGCGATGCTGCGCGAGGAGCTGCGGCTCGACCGCGCCTACATCACGATCTACCGCCTCGACGAGGACCGCGCCGACGTCACCCATCAGCTCGGCGACGACGGCGTGCCCCCGCTTCCCGACGCGTTCCGCCTCTCCGACTTCCCCGAGGCCTTCCGGGCCACGCACGATCGCACCCTCGTGATCGAGGACGAGCTCGAGCGGCAGGGGCTGTCGCCGGCCGAGCGGCGCAACAGCGGGGCGCTGGGAATGCGCGCCATGGTGGCGGCGACCCTGCGCGAGGGCGCGAACAGGCCGCTCTGGTCCATGGTCGCGATCTCCGCGCGCCCGCGACGCTGGACGCGATGCGAGATCGCCCTCGTCGAGGACGTCACCGAGCGCACCTGGGCGGCGATGGAGCGCGCCCGCGCCGAGGAGGCTCTGCGCGAGAGCGAGGAGCGCCTGCGGCAATTCGGAGAGGCGTCCTCGGACGTCCTCTGGATCCGCGACGCGCAGAGCCTCGACTGGGAATATCTGAGCCCCGCCTTCGAGACGATCTACGGCGTCGACCGCGCCTCCGCCTTCGCCGGCGACGGGCTATCCAATTGGCTCGACCTGATCGTGCCGGAGGACCGCGAGCACGCCGCCGCGCAGATGGACCGGGTGCGCGAGGGAGCGCTCGCGGCCTTCGAGTTCCGCATCCGCCGCCCCGCCGACGGCGAGGTGCGCTGGCTGCGCAACACGGACTTCCCGATCCTCGGCCCCTCCGATCGCGTCGAGCGCATCGGCGGGATCGGGCGCGACATCACCGAGGAGAAGCGCGCGGCCGATCGGCTGCAGGTGCTCCTCGCCGAGCTCCAGCACCGCACGCGCAACCTCCTCGTCGTCATCCGCTCGGTGGCGTCCCGCACGCTCGCGACCGCGTCCTCGCTCGACGATTTCGCCGAGCGCTTCGGGGATCGCCTGAAGGCGCTCGCGCGGGTCAACGGTCTCCTGTCGCGCCTCGACGAGGGCGACCGAATCGCCTTCGACGAGCTGATCGCGACCGAGCTCTCCGGCCACGGCCTGCCCGGCGACGACGGCCACGGTCCCCAGGTCGCCCTCGACGGGCCGCAGGGGATCAGGCTGCGCTCGGCGACGGTGCAGACCTTCGCGCTCGCGCTGCACGAGCTGACGACGAACGCCCTCAAGCACGGCGCGCTGAGCCGGCCCGAGGGGCGGCTTCGCGTGGCCTGGGCCATGGTCGAGGTCGAGGGCGAGCCCCATCTGCAGGTCGAATGGCACGAGAGCGGCGTGCCCGTCGCCGAAGCAGAGGAGAGCGAGGAGGAGGAGGCGCGGCCGGTCGGCAGCGGCTACGGTCGCGAGCTGATCGAGCGGGCGCTGCCCTATCAGCTCAAGGCGCGCACCCGCTACGAGCTCGGCCCCGACGGCCTGCGCTGCGTCATCGTACTGCCGGTCTCCGCGCGCGCGGGAGGCGGGGACGAGAGGTGACCGCCCTCCCGCCCCGTCCGCCCCTCGCCCTCGCTCCAGCCGACGCACGCGTCGGGGACCGAATCGACGCTCGCGAAATAGGGTTTGACGTCGAGAAGCGGCGTGCCGTCCTTGCAATCGAGGCCCCGCACGGCGATGCGCGTCCCCTCGATGCCGACGAGGGCGGCGACCGAGAGCGCGATCGGGTTCGGCCGCGCCGGCGAGCGCAGCGCGAAGACGCCGCGCGGGGTGCCGTGGCGCGGCGCCTGCACGACGAGATCGCGCGGCGCCTCGTCCATCCAATAGAGCACGATCACGTGGCTGCAGGTGGCGAGGTCCGCGAGGCCGCGCGCGTAGCGCTCGTCGAGCTCGATCGTGCAGAGCGCGTCCGAGCCGCGGGCGTTCTTCGGGCAATCGTCGCGCGTGGGCCAGGGCGTGCGGATGCGCCCGATGAAATACACTCCGGCGTCGGGAGCCTCCGGCAGCGCGATCGCCACCTCTCCCGCCCGGCGCTGGTCGGACGGCTCGCGCGTCACGTCGTCCTCCTGACGGCCGCTCACATCCCCCGCTTCACCTTGGCGAGCGCCTCGCCGAGCGCGTCCGCGAAGCTCTCGCGCTCGGGGGGCGAGAGCTCGCGGGCGATCACGACGCGCTCGCCGCGGGAGACGAGGGCGAGCTTCATCAGACCGTAATCCTCGTCGTGCTCGCGGTCGAGCTTCGTCCAGAGCGGGTTGAAGCGGCGCTCCTCGCGCTCGCCGCGATGGCTGATCCGGCGCAGGAGGAGGTCGATCGGCGTGAGCACCACCTCCTCCACCGATTTCGCCGAGCGGAAGCTCGCGCGGAAGGCGATCGCGAGCGCGACGATGTCGAGGCCGAGAAAACCCGCGACCGGCCAGGCGCCGAGCACGATGAAGGGGATGCTCGCCCCCACCACCGCGTCGCGGCGAAGACGGGTCTCTGTGGATCGTGAATCGTCGTTTGCGTCTCGGGCTCGGCCATGGCGGGGGAATGCCTTGTCGTCGACCTCAGGGGGAGTATAACGCGCGAGGTCTCCATCGGAAGCGCACATGTCCGTGAAATCCCGCCCTGCGCGACAAGGCCGCGCTTCCGCCGCGGCGAAGCCCGCGAGCAAGCCCGCCGCGAAGCGCGCGAAGAAGCCGCCCCGGGTCGTCGACGAAGCGACCCGCACCGAGATCTTCCGCCGCCTCTGCGCCGCCAATCCGGAGCCGCGCTCGGATCTCGAGTATCGCGACCCGTTCACGCTCCTCGTCGCCGTCGTGCTCTCGGCGCAGGCGACGGATGCGGGGGTGAACAAGGCGACGCGCCGGCTCTTCGCGATCGCCGACACCCCCGCCGCCATGCTCGCGCTCGGCGAGGAGGGCGTGCGCGAGCACATCAAGACGATCGGGCTGTTCAACGCCAAGGCGAAGAACGTGATCGCGCTCTGCCGCATCCTCGTCGAGGAATACGGCGGGGCGGTGCCGCCCTCGCGCGCGGCTTTGGAGAAACTACCGGGGGTGGGCCGCAAGACCGCGGCCGTCGTCGTCAACGTCGCCTTCGGCGAGCCGACGATCGCGGTCGACACCCACATCTTCCGCGTCTCCCACCGCATCCCGCTCGCCCACGGCAAGAACCCGGACGCGGTCGAGGCGGCGCTCACCCCGATCGTACCCGACGAATACCGCCGCCACGCCCACCATTGGCTCATCCTGCACGGCCGCTACGTCTGCAAGGCGCGGCGCCCGGAATGCTGGCGCTGCACGATCGCGGATCTGTGCACCTTCCCCGACAAGACGCCGGCCCCGGGGCCCGCGAAGGCGGCCGCGAAGGGGCGGGCGCTCGAGCCGGAGGCGGGGGAATGAGGGGGAGGTGGGGTTGCCTTCCTTTTTTCCCCACACCCGTCATTCCGGGTCGCGAAGCGAGCCCGGAATCCAGACTCCCGACGCATGTTCGAGCGCGCATGCGCGCTCGTTCCGCAACATTCCAATGCCGAGATGTCGAGCGACGCAGCCTATAGGCTGCTCATCCGAACGTGGTGGTTCTGGGTTCCGGGCTCGCTTCGCGCCCCGGAATGACGGCTGGAGAGAGGTTGCCCAACTCCCCGAGCTTGAAAATTCCACGGGTGGCTGTCATCCCGGACGCCGAAGGCGATCCGGGACCCATACGCGCGGCGGTTCAGTCGCAGCCTGTAGGCTGCGTTTCTCCGACGAGAGCCGCGGTTCCGTCACGGAGCGAGCGCGGCATGCGCGCTCGGATTATCGTCGAGGGTATGGGTCCCGGGTCCGCTTCGCGGCCCGGGATGACAGCCGTTAGAAGCGTCACAAGCTCCGAGGAAAAGGCGACCGCCGCCCCCCTTTCCCACCCACACGAGGACCCCCCATGACCCAAATCCCCCTCGACGAGCGCCTGATCGTCGCGCTGGACGTCGCGAGCGTCGAGGAAGCGCGGGCCCTCGTCGATCGCGTCGGCGAGGCCGGGCGCTTCTACAAGATCGGCTATCGGCTCGCCTTCTCCGGCGGGCTCGGGCTCGCGCGGGCGCTGGTGGACGAGGGCAAGAAGATCTTCCTCGATCTCAAGCTCCACGACATCGGCAACACGGTGGAGGAGGGCGTCGCGGCGATCACGGGGCTCGGCGTGCACATGCTGACGGTCCACGCCTATCCGCAGACGATGCGCGCGGCGGTGAGGGGCAAGGGCGCGTCCGATCTCGCGATCCTCGCCGTGACCGTGCTCACCTCCTACGACGAAGAAGACGCGCGGGAGGCCGGCTATGCCGACGACGTCGCGAGCCTCGTCGCCAAGCGCGCGGCGCAGGCGCGCGAGATCGGCATCGACGGCATCGTCGCCTCGGCGGCCGAAGCGGCGCGCATCCGCGCGATCGTCGGGCCCGCCACCCACATCGTCACGCCGGGCATCCGCCCCGCGGGCAGCGATGCCGGCGACCAGAAGCGGATCCTCACTCCCGCCGACGCCATCCGCGCCGGCGCGAGCCACATCGTCGTCGGCCGCCCGATCACCCGCGCGGACGATCCGCGCGCGGCGGTCGAGGCGATCCTCGCGGAGATGGCGCAGGCGGTGTGAGGAAGACGCCCCCTCGTGCCCGCCGCCGAGGGCGGCTAAGCTGAACGAGAAGAGCTAAGGAGGAACCCCATGCCCAAGGCCTATTTCATCGCCCGCGTCACCGTCACCGATCCCGAGCGCTGGGCCGAATACGCCGCCATGGCGAGCGAGGCGATCAAGAAATACGGCGGGCGCCCTCTCGTGCGCGGCGGGCGCATGGCCACGATGGAGGGCGAGGGGCGGGCGCGCAACGTCGTCCTCGAGTTCGAGAGCTTCGAGGCGGCGCAGCGCTACTACAATTCCCCCGAATACCAGGCCGCCAAGGCGAAGCGCGAGGGCGCGGGGATCGCCGACATGATCGTCGTCGAGGGGGTGGAGTGATGGCGAAGGGCTATTGGATCGGCCGCGTCGACGTGCACGACCCGGACACCTACAAGAACTACGTCGCCAAGAACGCCGCCGCCTTCTCCAAATATGGCGGGCGCTTCCTCGTGCGCGGGGGCGCCTTCGAGGCGGTGAAGGGGGAGGCGCGCTCCCGCAACGTCGTGATCGAGTTCCCCGATTACGAGACCGCGCTCGCCTGCTGGCACTCGCCCGAATACCAGGAGGCGCTCGCCGCGCAGGCGGGCTCGGCGACGGTCGAGCTCATCGTGATCGAGGGCTACGACGGTCCCCAGCCCGGTGCCTGAGGCGCCGGCCGGCTATCGCCTCGCGCAGGCCGGGGAGGGCGATCTCGACGCCGCTCACGCGCTCGTGCCGGGGACCGAGCGCGCCGTGCTCGATCTGTGCCGCGCGGGCGGGACGCTCTGGATCGCGCGGGAGGCGGACGGCGCGCTCGTCGGCCTCCTCGCCGCGGGGGACCTCGACGGCGCCTTCCACATCCACGCCCTCGCGATCGCCCCCGCGCATCGCCGCCGCGGCCTCGCGAGCGCGCTCGTCGCCCGCGCGATCGACCGCGCCCGCTGGGCCCTGATGCCCGCCGCGACCCTCGTCTGCGACCGCGACGACGCGGGCGCCCTCGCGCTCGCCGCCCGCACGGGCTTCGTCGCGCTCGACGAGAGCCGTGTCGGCGGCGGCCTCGCGGCGGCGCTCGCGCGCGATCCGGGGCGGCTCGTCGCGTTGGGGAAGCGGGTGTGAGGGGAGGGGTGGGGCGGCGCGTTCCGTGCCATCTATTGACATCGCGGGCCGCGGCACCGACTCTCGGGAGACAGGAGCCGATCATGCCGAACGTCAGCCTAGGCCCCCATTTCGAGGCCTTCATCGATCGTCAGATCGAGGAGGGCCGCTTCCGCAACGCCAGCGAGGTGGTGCGCGCCGGGCTCCGCTTGCTCGACGATCAGGCGCTCGACCGAGCGGAGCGGGCCGCGCGCCTCGCCCGCGAGATGAACGCCGCCTTCGACGAGCCCGGCGAGGACATGCCCGCCGAGGACGCCTTCGACGAGATCGAGGAGCGCCATCGGGCCGACGCGCACACTCACGGCGCGTAGGGTGCTCCTGCGTCCGGCGGCCCGGCTCGGCTCCCGGCACCCGCCGATATGGCGTTCGTGCCGACCTCTGACGGTGCCTTGACGCAATCCCATGGATGCCACTATATATGGGTATCACCCACCGACAGCTTGCTGTCGGCTCAAAGGCCGCCTGGAGAAATCCTTGGCGGCCTTTGCTTTTTGAGGTATGCAAAGATGCATGCGCACGATTGTCTACATCGATGGTTTCAATCTTTACTATCGCCTATTGCGAGCTCGGCCGCATAGTAAATGGGTTAACCCCTATGCACTCGCCAGAGAGATTCTCGCGGAAAAATTCGATATCGTCCGCGTCAATTACTATACTGCCCGAGTGTCCGCTCGTGCGCATGACCCAGATGCTCCGGCTCGCCAAGCAATCTATCTCCAAGCCCTGAGCACCGTTCCTCAGATTGCGGTCCACGAAGGAAACTTCCTGGTCACCTATCCTTGGATGCCTCTTGCGGACCCGCCTCAAGCCAAGCCCTCGCCGTACAATTGGACACTGCCCGCCCCAGCCGTCGTAAGGGTAGGAAAAACCGAGGAAAAAGGAAGCGACGTCAACCTTGCAGCCCACCTTGTCCGCGATGCATTTACGAACGCGTTCGACGTGGCGGTGTTGTTGACCAACGATTCCGACTTGGTCGAGCCGGTCCGCATCGTTACACGAGAGGCTTGCAAGCCCGTGGGCCTCCTGATTCCGACCAAGTACCCGACCGCGAGTTTGGCAGCCGTGGCATCTTTTCAGCTCCACGTTCGGCCGGGTCATCTCGCAAGGGCCCAATTCAACGATCCGCTGACCGCGTCAGACGGTACCGTCATCACGAAGCCACTCGATTGGCGTTGATCGCTTTCAAGGGTGCTGCGAGACGCCTGGAGTGTTCTCCCACCCCGATCCCCACCCGCATCCCCTTGCCCTTCCGCCCGCACGCGCGTAACTCAGGCGCGACGTCACCCGGCGAGAGATCGACGAGACCCATGGTCACCACACATCACCAGTCCCGGCCCATCGCGGTCGCCCCCGGCGCGCGGATCCTCGTGGTCGAGGCCCGCTATTACGAGGCGATCGCCGATGCGCTCCTCGAGGGCGTGAGGGCGGCGTGCGAGGAGGCGCGGGCGCAGATCGAGGTGGTGACGGTCGACGGGGCGCTCGAGATCCCCGCCATGATCGCGATCGCCCTCGACGCGGCGCGCGAGGCGGGGCGGCCCTTCGACGCGGCGATCGCCCTCGGCTGCGTGATCCGCGGCGAGACCACCCATTACGACATCGTCGCGGGCGAGAGCGCGCGGGCGCTGATGGATCTTTCGATCGCCCGCAAGCTGCCGCTCGGCAACGGCATCCTCACGGTCGAGAACGAGGCGCAGGCCTTTGCCCGCGCGCGGCGCGAGGAGATGGACAAGGGCGGCGGCGCCGCGCGGGCGGCTCTGCGCGTCCTCGCCAATGCGCGCGCGCTCGCGGGAGGCGGCCGATGACAAAGGATCGCTCCCGCGCCAAGGAGCGCGCCGGCGCGCGCCTCGCCGCCGTGCAGGCGCTCTACCAGATGGAGGTCTCCGGCAAGGGCGTGCTCGACGCGCTCGCCGAGTTCGAGGCCTTCTGGATGGGGCGCGAGGTCGAGGGCGTCGCCGCCGCCCCCTCCGACCCGGATTTCTTCCGCGACATCCTCACCGGCGTCGTGCGCGAGCAGCGCCCGATCGACCAGGCGGTCGACGCCGCGCTCGCCCGCGCCTGGCCGCTCAAGCGCGTCGAGGCGGTGTTGCGCGCGATCCTGCGCGCGGGCGGCTACGAGCTCCTGTTCCGCAAGGACGTGCCCGCCCGCGTCGTCATCACCGAATATGTCGACGTCGCCCACGGCTTCTACGGCGAGGACGAGCCCGGCATGGTCAACGCCGTCCTCGACGCCATCGCCCACGATGTCCGCGCCGACGAGTTCTCCGGCAAGCCGAAGGGGCGGTGAGGGGTCAAAGCTCGTGTAGCAGAGGAGCGGTGTCATCCCGGGCCGCGAAGCGGACCCGGGACCCATAACCTCCAAGGATCGGTCGAGCGCGCATGCCGCGCTCGGTCTGCAACATTCCAGCGTGGTCGCCGGAGACACGCAGCCTATAGGCTGCGACCTCGACGTCGAGGATATGGGTCCCGGATCGCCTTCGGCGTCCGGGATGACAGCGTGAGCGTGCCTGGCGTCTCACCCCGCGACGCGCTCGGCGGCGGGGTCTTGCCGGGCGGCGATGGCGGCCTTGCGGCCCAGCACCCCGTCGTAGAGCTCCCGCTCGCCGAGGATCCCCGCGACCCGCCCGTCCGCCTCCACGACCACGAGGAGCGCCCCGGTCGACCGGCGGATCGCGATCGCGGCGCGCAGCGTCGTCTCCGGCGGCGCGAGGACGATGTCCGCCCGCTCCGCCGCGCCCCCTTCCGCCGACGCGATCGCGGCCGGTCGCTGCCCCTCCATCGTCGCGCCGGCGAGCCCGCCGCGATCGTCGAGCGCGAGCACGAGCCGCGCGCTCGGCACGGCGACCCCGCCCGCGCCGGGCGCCGCGATCTTGGCGAGCGGGGTCATCACCGAGCGGGCGCGCAACACGTCGAGCGGGTTCATGTGCGCTACGAATTCCGCTACGTAAGGCGTTGCCGGAGCAAGCGCGATCTCCTCCGGGCTGCCGGTCTGGACGATGCGCCCGCCCTCGAGGATCGAGATCCGGTCGCCGATCTTCATCGCCTCGTCGAGATCGTGGCTGACGAAGAGGATCGTCTTGCGCAGCTCCTTCTGGAGCGCGACGCGCTCGTCCTGCAGCTTCGTGCGGATGAGCGGGTCGAGCGCGGAGAAGGGCTCGTCCATGAGCAGGATCGGCGCGTCCATGGCGAAGGCGCGGGCGAGGCCGACGCGCTGCTGCATGCCGCCCGACAATTCGTGGCCATAGGCGTCCGCCCAGTCGGAGAGGCCGACGAGGGCGAGCTTGTCGCGCACGATCGCCGCGATCTCGCGCTTGGGGACCCCGTTCACCTCGAGCCCGAAGCCGACATTCTCCGCCACCGTGCGCCAGGGCAGGAGCGCGAATTGCTGGAAGACCATGGCGACGCCCGTGCCGCGCAGCCGCTTGAGATCGGCGGGGCGGCAGGCGGCGAGGTCGATCGTCTCGCCGCCGACCGTGACGAGCACGCGCCCGCGCGAGACGGGGTTGAGCCCGTTGACGCAGCGGATGAGGCTCGACTTGCCGGAGCCGGAAAGCCCCATCAGCACGGCGATCTCGCCCTCGTGGACGCACAGCTCGGCGCCCGCCACCGCGACGAGAGCGCCGGTGCGCTTCTGGATGGTCTCGCGGTCGGCGCCCGCGTCGAGGAGGGCGAGCGCCTCCGCGCGGCGGGGGCCGAAGACGACGTCGACGCGCTCGAAGCGCAC
>JARWLF010003303.1:0-10656 GCA_029853055.1 Scenedesmus sp. KT-U
TCTGAGGTTCTTCCCGTGTGCTGTGAGTTGGTCAAGCAGTTCTTGACATGTTGCGGCACATGTTGTTTGCTGCTAGGGGTATGGCATGATGGGCGTATTGCTGGTTATTGAAGTCAATGGTTACGCTTGTGTGTGCCGCACGAGATTCATCTGGATTGGGTGTCAGCTGTGTTGAGTTGCAGACAACTGGCAGGTGGCATGACATGGTGTCACATAGTTCCACAGCATGGCAAAGTGAGGCACGTGTAGGTTGTCAAATGTCCGTAGTGCTGATTAGATGAATAAGCAAGAGTGAATGCATGTTGTTGTTGATGCTGCCCAGCATGATCATCGGTGCGATAGACAGTTTGGGCTGCAACACATCATGCTATACAGAGTTTGTGGGGCCTGCAGCTTGAGCTGTCTATCTGTCACAAACGTATAACCTATGATTCACCGTCCTAATATCTGGAATGCGCACCGAAGGTCATGACCCGTGCTGCTAGGGGCGTTGACTAAGCAGGCAACCACCATACACCGTCTGCTGGAAGCAGTGTGCAGATGTAGACACAAACTTTACCTCACTTTGCTGATTGGCGTTGCCAAGAAGCTGCAGAGTTGTCAGCTTCATACCTCGGCACCCAGTCAGCAATCTGACTGGTACGAGCTGTAGCAGTGTAGCAAAATATATTGTTGGAAGCCTATCTGAAGATCAAGCA
Organism: Scenedesmus sp. KT-U; assembly: GCA_029853055.1. Classification (NCBI taxonomy): domain Eukaryota; kingdom Viridiplantae; phylum Chlorophyta; class Chlorophyceae; order Sphaeropleales; family Scenedesmaceae; genus Scenedesmus; species Scenedesmus sp. KT-U. The sequence continues at coordinate 699 of JARWLF010003303.1, forward strand.
ACAAAGGATTATGCAGACTCCAATGTCCAATCTTCGCAGGACCTAAGAACCAGCGTGTGTGCTGGTTGACTGACGAATGGGTTACGCACGCCACTCTGCGTGATGTGCAAAGCAAGCTGTATACTCTTATGCCAATGGTGACCATAGGCATTGACATACTTCTACGACAACACCCGCAGCAGAAGTTTTTGAACAACAGGTAGACAACATCACTAGTGAGTACTCAGCCCAGCAGCAGGGCAGCAGACACCGCTCCGCAAGCAGTTATTGGCTTGGTACTCGCTGGGCTTGTCAGAATGGTCTCTATGGATGTAATCAATGATGACGACTCACAAGCAATCAGAGACTTCAAGCTCAGGGGTGCCAAGCTGGGTTCAGAGGGCAGAGTGATAGGTATGCTGGGCCAGTGCTGAGATGTGGCTTCACTCTCGGGGAATACTACTGTTACAACGCAACATCTGAATAGTCGCAAGCAGCAAGCAGTAGTGACATCGAAGTATCTCGTGGTGTACAGTCTAAGAAAGGGATAATTACAAAGGAGCTCTGGCCTCAGTGCTGTGGTATGATGCTGTTGCCTGAACAATGATTGTATCCATTCTCGTCTTGCAGCGTACAAGTTCAAGCCACGTCAAGACGATGTCATCATCACCACTCCACCCAAAAGCGGCACAACCTGGGTCAGTCAGGTGGGCATCAGCACATGATCAGCAGAGCCCAGCCACAGCTACAGCCAGAGCTGCTGATCAACTGCTTGACACTAAGCAGTAGACGCATACACTGTTTCATATCGGGGTCCTATCAACCATGCATTCCGCTTCTTCAAGCCATGAATCAACAAGATGCTGCAATTCCAGTGCAGCCAGGTCAACATGTATCCTGTAAGATATGTTGATCAATCAACATCTGACTGCTGCTGTACTTGACCGCAGATCGTTCAATCATTGCGCTCCAGAGGCGACATGAAGTTTGATGACATCAACTTGATTATACCATACATAGAGGTAAGTGGACATCTGGATATCATATAGCTTGACAGCAGTATTGGCGGAATCAGAGTAGATGAAGACGGCCTGCAACAGCAGCAGACGCATCCCAAGCTTTGCAGACATTTGATCTCAGTGCTTAGGCTCTTTGCCTGTGCCTAAATGCAACGGTCACATGTCAAACTGTGCAGTGTTATTGCCATTTCAGATGTACCTGGCAGATTCGTGCCTTGAGTGTTTCCTACATTCTAGCAGCCACTCAACACCCTGCAACCCTGCATGGTTTGCTCTACAACAAGCATGCAAGCACATTGGCTAGCAGCCTGGTGCTTCTGATTACCGACGATGTTATGAGTCATACATAACATGGTTTTGACAAAGTACGACAACTACATGCGGTTGTTGCTTCTTTGTTCCATGTATTCCTGCAGATTGCTGCTGATTACGGCTACACTGACCTTGATGCCGATCAGGGCTACTATCCTCGAGTGTACAAGAGCCACTTCTGGTATGATCACTGTCCCAAAGGAGCAAAGACCATTGTAGTTGTGAGAGGTGAGAAGGGATGCTCATCACTCATCCTGCAGTGCATTCATCGGTACACTCTTGAATGATGATTACCACCAGCTAGCAGCTCTGCTGTTGATTGTTGTGTCAAAGTTGCAGCACGTCAGCACAGAACCAGCTAGCAGCGCTGCTGGCAATGAGATTTCCCCCTGCAGATCAACAGATGCACAGATGCCTTGCATGCGGCAGGTGTCCTGTCCTCAGCTACTGGACTCCTATAGCTTGACAGGCTTTGGAAGACACAAGACACACCTGGACTTGTGTCGTTTGTGCAGTGTTCCGATTGTCATGAGCGGCTGCTGTCAGTGCACACTTGCTTTTGCAATCGCAACCTTGCAGCAGGTGCTTCTTCACCTATTTGTTGCACACGAAAAGGCTGCGACCCTATGCTGGGTACTTTCCGCTGTGTGTCCTGCAGAGCCTCTTGATGTAGGACCATCCTTCTATCACTTCCTAGCAGACTGGGCCTTCAAGGCAGCTGACATCGACATGGAGACCTTCCTGAAGCAGTAAGTTACAACAGCAGCAGCTGCAGGGCTGAGCTACTGCACAGACGACGCAGTGCTTCAGGCTGGAGGATAAGGTAACATGTTGACTGGTTTGTGTTTGCACTGTTAACAAGAGCAGTTCAAATCATTTCCTGCAGGTTTTGGTTGAGTCGTGGTGCTCCTGATGACCCCCGTCAAGAAGCATCCATGTGGCACTTCATCGCTAGCTGGTACCCACACAGGTAAAGAAACACGACTTTGACTCATGCTGTAGTCCTGCTTGCATGACCTACTGCGTCGACTGTTTGGTATAGAGCATGTGACAGCTTGCAGTATGCCATGGTGTATGCTAACATGCAGCAGTGCAGTGATGTTGAGCACAAGGGCTTCATGTTGAAGAGTAATGTGTAGACTTAGAACGCACTGATGCATATGCTTGCACAGTGGAAAACACGGTTGCTGCGTGCAAGAGTTTGAGGTTACAAAGTGCAGCTGACAGTATGCTAATGTTGTTGTGCCGCTCTGTTTATGCCTGCAGGAATGACCCGAATGTGCTGTGGCTGCACTTTGAGGACTTGATAGCTGATCTCCCAGGCTGTGTATCCCTTGTAGCCAAGTTCCTGAACATAGGTGCTGATGACTATGAGCTGCAGCAGATAGCAGTAAAGCAATCCAGCCTGCAGGAAATGAAAAAGGTACAAGGTTGACTGCTTCCCTGCGTCAGGCATCCTGGAAGATGCATGGCTGGTCTGAAACTTTGCGAGTGAACTTTTGCAAGTGTGAGTTGCATACTGTGATGGCTGCAGCAAGTATACTGGATATGCCCCGGGCCAAGCTGCTGCTGATTGTGCCCTATGCGACAATTGGAGTTGGTGTTTCTGCTGCTGCAGAATAACGACAAGTATGATGATCATGTGCTCAAGGCTTGCCTCAATGAGAGGATAGGCATGCCAAAAGATGCTGGCACAAACAGCAGTAAGTTGGCATCTGCCACGGTACCATCCACCAGCACGATGTGCAGTGCTCTGTTGTTTGATTGTAATGTATGTAACAGGCAGTTTGATTACATCAACAAGTATGCAGTGGCGTAGCGATCATTCTATGTCCTGCTGTCTCGTGATTCCTTGCAGGCAAGGTGCGTGAAGGCAAGGTTGGCAGCAATCGTCAGCTGTTGTCTGAAGACTTGAAAGAAGCTATACAGCAGAAGTGGGAGGATGTTGTGTTACCAGTGACTGGTTACAAAAGTTATCATGACATGAGAGAAGGGATCAACAGAGAGGTTGGTAGGAGATATTAGTAAATCTGTCTAACAGATCGCCAGGCTGGGGTGCTGCTGATGATCTAGATGGTCGGTAGGAATGGCTATTTGAATACTCTGTGCAGTTCCCCGGGCTTCTTTCAGAGACAGCTCCTGCAATAGGGAAACAAGTGTCGCAGGATGCTTTGAAGTGCGTGGTGAAGTTTTACTGTGCAGCAACTGTTGCTGCGAGTATGATGGATTGAACACAGAGTGTAGTTGCAGCTGTCAGTGCGCTCTTTTGGGCTTTGCTGGTGCAGTTAATTGTCGTGTAGTTGACCACACTTCTACCTCGGTTACCAGTGATCAGTTGATGTTGATCAATGACCTGAACAACTCGCACAGCTGGCAAATATTGGCATGTGTTGTTGCGTTGCAACCTTGCCGAACAGCCGTGGTACCGTACCACTGACGGTCAGTGCTTTCTGGCCACAGCAATTGTGTTGAGTGCTGTGCTGCAGCTTATCCAGCTACTGATGGTGGGATCATACATTGCAGATATTGCAAGCTATTGCAGCTGTCCATCAAGGCTGCATTGAGCCTGCAGAGTTTTTTGTCAACTCTGTTGCTTTACCTCAGTCTTGTTTCTGCTTGTCCCCACAAAGCAGGCTAGCGAGAGCTTTCACAGTTGTGGATGCATCTGAGTTGGCAGTGCCATATGCCTTGTGGCCTTTCTTGGCCATCATGCAGAGTCTGCAGCCTATTGGTTGGTTGTGTGTGCCATGGTTGAGTAAGAATCTGACCGAATTGATGATCCGCATCTGCAAAGAGACCGTCTCATGAAGTTCATGTTGATGAGTGCCATCAGGATGCTTGATGATATGTTGTGTATGTATTGCTGTTGCAAAGTGGGCTTGTTGCAATGTCCAAATCTTGACTGTCTGCCAACTCTTGCTTGCTGTTTGTGGTGTCTATAGGTATTGTTGTTGGCTTCTGCGAAAGGTTATGCGCAGGTACTGCTGAAATTGGTGCCATGAATGGCAGCAGCCGCTGAGCAGCAGTATGCATGCCTCAGTAATCAGATGCTGTGTTTGTAGGCTTTAGCCTTCTTCCGCTATATCGAGTTGCTGGGTAACTTGAAAAACGGTACTGCCTGTACTGCTCGCTAGCGATGCTGGGGCTCAGTCACTCAACCGCATATGCCGCTGCGGTGTTTGAGAGGCCAGCAGCGATCCAGCAGCAAGCTGCCTTAGCAACATGAAGTAGCAGATTGCGTGCTGATACCAAAGCAGATAGGAGATGTGCGGCGTGTTCTGCGTAGCGTGAGTTGCTGAAGTCCAAGAATATGGTTGTCCGGGCTGAAGACTCCACTTCTCCTCAAGAGTTAAAGCGCATTGTCAGCAACAACACAGAAAGCAACAAGTTGTATGACTACATGGTGGTTTTAGTTCGGGTCACGGCAGCTGAAGACGTTGACCAGTTGGCAAGCTGTGAAGAGACTATGCGCGCTTGGGACCTGCCCAGCACGCTGTGCGAGAGCAAGCTATCACAGTACACAAGTTTGGTTGATGAAGGTTTTCTCAGGCTGCTGATCACAGCAGTAATGCACGTCATGGCAGTCGAGCTGTCCACAGCAACGGTACTGCACAGCACTGCAGTACTACTGCTTGCCTGCCTCACCCGCGATCTGGAGCATGTGATTCGTCAAGTAGACGAGGCAGTGACACAGAAAGATCTGATCAATGACCACCTGCAGCGATCTTTCATCTCAGGTGATAATACGGCATACAGCATAGAGCTAGGAGTGTAGCACTCAGGCTGATGCAGTAACCTCGTACTATGAGCCTCATAGTTCGAAGTTCGATTGTTGCATGTATGATCGTTGCTACCTGCTTCATGCTTTTGTGACAAAACAGCTATTGTAAAAGCGCGTACTTGGTTGGCTAGAACACTGTTGCATATGCATCATGCGCTCAGCAACCCGGACCATGCCACTTGAGCTTGGGCAGTGACTTGCTGCAGAGCTTGTCGACCGTTTTGCTGTTGTTTGTTGCTTGCAGACTTGCTGCCTGCTATGACATGCTACACTCGCTTCATCATCCACGTCTTGAAGTCCCTTGCATCAGAGTCACAGCAGATGCTTGACAGAGTACAGCGGCAGCAGCGTCCGATGTTTCAGGAGAAGCAGCAGCAGCTCGAGGATGCCAAAGCAAAGCTCGTAGAGCAGCACTGTGCAGCAGCAGTACATGCCAAAGACCTGCTAGGCTTCTGGCGTTCAGTGCTGTATGCCATCTGGGTATCACCTCACTCCGCCGCAGAGATTGCTGATTCCCTATCAACCGCAATCCAGCTTGCTGCATTTGCAGTACCTCTGCTGAGCAAGGGGCTGAAGCTATCTGACAGCAACAACACAAGCAGCAAGTCAAACAGTGCAGGTGGTCTGACCCCAAACCAGCAAGGTGCATCAGCTCTGTTCAATCACATTCAGCAACTATACCAACAAACAGTTTATGCCAGTGACAACTTCATACAGATGATCTCAACAGAGTTGGAAGACGTGGATCCTGACTTACTGCAAGGCAGCCAGCTCATGCAGCCACGCCGTCAGCAGCAACAGCAGATACTGCTATCAAACGGTCTGCCTGAGCTGGTCCTGCTGTTGCTGGCCAACCAAGCAGCGGGACTGCAAACCCTGCAATCTCAACAGTGTTTCCAAGGACCTGCTGCTGCAGTGGATCAGAAGCCAGCGGTTGTCAGGCGCAGCCAGCAGTCTGCTCAGCAGCACTGCAGACGCAAGCATCAGGGGCTACGTGATAGCAGCCGGATGCTCCTTGCTGCGCTTGGTGTACCACCCAACGTCAGCGCTGCAGTTACTTCAACCGCATACAAGGAGCGCCCATGCAGGGAAGGTATCAATGTTCTGTTGGATGTCAATCATGAGCGCAGAGAAGCTATGAGAAAGGCAGTGAATCACAACAGCAGAGGTAGAGCTCATGCTGAGGCACCAGGCCAGCAGCAGCTAAGCTCAGACGCTTCCTTGCTGTTTCCCCAGCACCTGACTGTCCCAGCAGTTAGGGTGTTGATTGAGGTTGCGCTATTGCTCCCTGGTAGTGAAGCAGCCAATCTTGTTCCTGGTTGCCTGGGCGCAGTGCTGCTACTGCTGTCTTCTCTCAAGCTTCATGAGAGTTTACACCCACAACAACCACACCCACAGTCACCAACAGCCCCAGACAGAAGCAGTGACTCAGCAGCTGCAGTGAACCAAGACATACACACAATTTGGCCAGCTGTGCCTAGAGCAGTAGCAGCAGGCTTGCTGCAGCCAGTACTGCAACTGCTGTCACGAGCTGTAGTCCAAAGTCTTGCGGCAGCCACCCGTCAGCAACAGCAGCAGCATGACGAAGCTGACGAAGGTGATGAAGCTGATGATTATGCACAGATTGCATACGGATTACAAGCCAGAATGCTGTCAGGCTATGGCATGCTGCTAATGGATGTTTGCAGCTCAGGTGAGAACCATCCAATGCTGATGCCTCATAATAGCATGCCAGCAAGGTTGCCCAATGGTTCTGCCCTTGGTCATTGCAATGAACAAAGTGCTGCTCATGATGCTACCTTGTTGAAGCAACTTACCACCAGTAGATCATAGACACTTCTTGACTTACATGGCGGTTACACTATGAACAATGCTGTGCCCTGCACTCTGCAATTTTCAATCATTGAGCGGCGGACACTTGATCTGCCAGTGCCTTGATGCCCACCAGATCTTGAGCTTCTTGCTAGTGTCTGTGTATGTCCTGCAGTTGAGCCCAAGCACATTGCTGCTGTCCTGAGGCCCGACCCCATAACCCCACTCATAGCGATGGAGGCGGTCATCAGATGTCATGCCTATAGGTTGTTGCCAGACATCAGCCAACAGGCACCACAGCAGCAGCTGCCCAGTGAACCAGAAGACGACTATCATGGCCCTGGTCAGCTTGCAGCAGACGTACTGCCGTTTGTAACCAAGGTGTTTTGTGCCCTCAAGATCATGCTGCAGGATCAGCACACTCTTGTGAATCTTGACAGGCTCATTGGCAGAATGTGCAGCCTCACAGCAACAGCTTGCAAAGTGGGACGCATTGCAGCGGTCAGATGGCAGAAACAGCTGAGGCAGACAGTATGCCCAGGGTCCCTGTCCAGCCAGTTTCTCAGGGCTCATGGTGCGTCGACTGCGGTACCTGCATCTGAAGTCCAGGCAGTGTCAAAGCAGGTCAGTATCAACAGCTGGTACACAACAGGAGCGATAGCCATCGCTAGTATTGCAGCAACCCTCAGTGCAGCCATCCGTACACAGACTGGCACCTGTGACAGCAGAGACAGTAGACAGCATAACCATCTAGGGGTGGATCTTGCAGAGAGTGTTGCAAGTACCTCAGCAGAGACCAGATCTACTTGCCCTACTGGAAGCTCGCAGTCCTTCAGCATCAGCAGCTCTGATACAGGGAGGCTGCACAGCTTCCTGCTCGTCATGCTGCTGCGGGCCGCAGACGCATGTGTCCTGCAGTTGCGTGCTGAGGACCAGGGTTTAGTACCTTGTAGCGCCGATGCTTCAAGGACCAAGGCAGCTGCAGCAGACTCACAAGCAGCAGCCACTGATCCTGCTTCTGGGAGTGCTCTGGTGGCCTCATCTTCCATACCGCGTCTGAGGGCCATCGGTCACCTTCTGCTCAGTGCCACCGCTGTCCTGCAGCATATGCCAGCAAAGCTTGACCTAGTTGCAGCAGGAGAAGGCGATGTCGTCAACAGTAGTACAAGGCAGCATTGCAAGCAGTCAAGGCAGCAGCAACAAAGGCCGCTGCAGCAGCTGCGTGACCTTGCCCATGACTATACCATAATGGTGTACTGCCAGCCATTTGGGGACTCTGGAAAGTAGTATCTGGCTTGCTCAAGCAGTGGTGCCAGTAGTCCAGACAGCCCCCACTCTGCAGCGGATGCTCCATGTGCAGGGCCCTCCTCTGGCCAAGACAGCCCTCCAGCCACTGCTGCGTCCACTGCTGCAAATGGTCATGATGACCTGGCTGTGGAAGGAAGCTGCAAGCTGTCAGAGTGGCGATTGCAGCCTCAGGACTTTGTGTTGATGATGTCTGATGTACCTGTCACAGTCTGCTGTAACAACCCAGACTGCTTCAACATGTTCAAGCCAAGTGAGTATCAGCTGGTGTCTGGTAGGGCTTGTGTATGTGGAGGGTGTAAGGTGGCCAGGTACTGTAGTAAGCAATGCCAAAAGAAACATTGGAGGATGCATAAGGAAGTGTGCATGTTCATGCTCGAGCAGAATAAGACTTCTATCTGACTTGCATACCTCCCAGCGTAAAACGTTTGTACACTAGTGGTATGCACCAGCCTCTGTCTTGTCCTTTGCTGAAAGGGCTTTGTGGTGGCAACTGTTTGTGCTGCAGGCCTGGTGTGTTCGTCCTCGTTTGTTGATGTGTATAGCGCATATGCAGCCACCTTGTTGATTCTGTTTCTGACAGCGTATACTTCAGTGCATTACGTGCTACCACATATGTCTGCTGGTCCTGTAGTGCTTGGCTTGGCCACTGCTGCAGCTTGATACACACGACTCAGCCATGGCAACAGTTGCATCTGTTGTGATCGCATTGCGTAAGTCAACCCAAATGAAATCTATGTATCTGACATTGATGCTGCAAGAGCTTCTCGGTGACATATGTCAAGTGCTGCAGGGGTGTGCAATGGCTTCCCATGTATTTTCATCTTCGTCTGCAGGTAGTTGTTGTATGTATTGAACTGTACTGTACTACAGTACAATTATCGAGCAGTGTTTGGATAGCTGCAATGTTGCAGTGTCCAAATTGTGTCAGTATGCCAAGGTACTGTTCAATGCTTGTGATGTTCATAGTTCCACATGTAATTCAGCTGAGTCGTCGTGGCATCGCTGTGTTTGTAATGCCAATGAGCACTCAGCGGCTGCCACACTCCCTTGCATGGTTGTCTATGCTTTGGTAGTCTGATGATGTGTTTGCAGCCTGTGAGCGGCTGTATATGAACCCTGGTCATCAATGTAAGGTATTCACTCGTTCTTCAGGAGTGCATGTACTACTCGCGCTCGCTGGCAATGCAGGGCCCCCACCAGCAGCAGACTGGAACTGTCACTAACCGGCTGGGCCGCTGCGGTGCTTGAGAGGCCAGTAGCAAGCTAATGTTGCAACACAGAGCAGCAACTGTGTGCTTGATTAAAGTAGATTGGAAATCTGCGGCGTGTTCTGCGTATACGCTACGTAGCGTAAGTTGCTGCGACTTCAGCTGAAGTCCAAGAATATGGTGGTCCGTGCTGAATCCGCCAGTTCTCCTCAAGATGTAGAGCGCAAAGTCAGCAGGGACAAAATACGCAGCGTATTGTATGATTACATGGTAGTTTTAGTTCGGGTAACGGCAGCTGATGACGTTGACCAGTTGGCAAGCTGTGAAGAGACTATGCGCAGCTGGGACCTGCCCAGCACGCTGTCCGAGAGCAAGCTATCTCAGTACACAAGTTTGTTTGATGAAGGTCTTCTCAGGCTGCTGATCACAGCAGCAATGCACGTCATGGCCATGGCAGTCAAGCTGTCCACAGCAACGGTACTGCACAGCACTGCAGTACTACTGCTTGCCTGCCTCACCCGCGATCTGGAGCATGTGAT
>JARWLF010003304.1:0-12233 GCA_029853055.1 Scenedesmus sp. KT-U
AGGAGGCAGTCACAACAGATCTGACAAACAGTCTCTGAGAAATTGCACATAAGGACACTACAACCTCTCAGAGGCTGTAGCCAACTTGGATGATCATTGTGAAAGAAAAAGAATTTGGCTCATGCAGCATGTGTATTGTGACAATGCAACAGATCACTGCATGAGTGACTAGCAAGCAACGATACAATATGGAGCCCCATCGCCTACTTGCGCTTAGTGTCACGACAGCAAAACTTTGACAAGACAACAGACATGCATAGAAACGCTGAAGCTGGCAGAGTCCTGATGTACACCTGAACAACACAAATACAGCCTGTATTTGCGGCAAAACAAGGCACGAGACAGTTAGTTGGTAATGGTCTGGCATCAGGACAGCACAACAGATATCTGCTTTTGGCTCCTGCAAAGCAAAGAATGTTATGCTGAGTTCGCATAACATAGGCCTTCGTTAGCAAAGACAGCAAGCTGGGAATCCTGTGCGTCATCTGGCATGGCACACCGTTGCCATCTGCCCGGCATAGTAGCTGTGCTGAGGGTAAGCCAGCAGAACTTCTGTTCGAAACAGTAGCTGGGGTCGCCACCCCATGTTCTTTCAAGTACTGACTCAGTTGAACTCAGTGGTGTGCTATGCTGCTTCTTTTCAGGTAGTCACTAGCAACACGATAGTATCGCAGGAGAGCCTCTCCAGGCTGGATGCAGCGGAGGGCTGGAGCTTTGCACATCATGAAACGGTTTAAGACTGAGCCGCTGAATGATTCTTCTGGGTGGCGCCCCCTTTGGAAGCAGCTAAGTCATTAGTGTTGTGTCTTGCATCTATATTGCTGCAGGCTGGGCCAGATTACCTTTTCATTTTTTTTAATAGTATGGCATTGGCATTCTGCATGTCCCTGGCATGACCGTGTGACACGGTGTCTGTGAGTTATGCCAGCGTGGCATGCAATTGATCAAACTGCCTAGACCCCCCCTTGCAAGCAGCACATCAAAGGTCAAGTGATCAACTGCTATGCGGCTGTTGCCTGCATTGCTCATCATGGTGAGTTACTATCCTGCTTCTACCAACTATTTGCCACAGCCTGTGGCCACCTATCATTGGCTGGCTGAGGCCAATCACGATAAGGCTATCACAGCCATGATAATGCTGGGTGAAGATCAGGACTGTTGCTGCCATGCCACCCATACTAAGTGATAGTCAGCTGCATTGGGTGTAAGCAGTTTGTACAGGTAACCTTTTTGCATTGCTCAGTTGCACCATTACTACAGTGCTGGGTACAGAGACCTGTCTGCAAAATGGTGATGATGATCTCGATCACAGTCAGGTCACAGTCAGGTCACACAAAGGTGTACAAGCTGTGGCTAGCCAGGTGAAGACGCAACCACCAACCTGATGGATACACAGCACCCCCCTTGCTGATACCTGTTGCAAGTTGGTACCCATTTACACAAGGTGATTGGCACGAGCATATAGCCAACGTTGATGGCTCTCCTGTTATACTCTGTAGCCACCCAAATATTATGTAAGAGTGCAGTTCAAGGCCGCGCAGTGATGATTCACGCAAGAATTACACATCATGCATGTCTCAGCTGGGACAGCTCCACTGCAAACTGACACGGTTCCTTGCTGTGAAGCTGCATGCACTGTTATCGTGCAATAATCAATGCAACTGGTGCTGTGTGCGCAGTAATGGAGCTGTAACAATGCCTCTGTTCCAATGAACAAACCTGCCACCAGTGCAATGCGAAGAAGTAGTGGTGGCATGCAGAGCATCGTTACTCAAAGTCTATGCGGTGCAACCAGGAGCACCGACAACGCAGTATGTCGTCGCAGTCTTAAGAAACGGACGAGGTATACGCACCAGAGGTTGATGTACCAGGTACTGGGCCCCAGGAGAGAGCATGTAACACGAACTTGACAAGTCTCCACGACGTATGGTAATACTAGGATGGTCGTTTCCCGGTGCAGAAGTGCCATTTACCGTAGTGTGCCACGCCCGCTCTCGTGTGAAATCGATCATCTGCAGTTCAGTTAACTTGTTCTGGTTGCGAAGGTGTACAGCGGCTTTGAAGCACAATGATTATGACAGAATATATCTAGATTGGAACACAAAACAATGCTCACAAAGTTTGAGACCAAGAGCAACAGGGTGAAGGGCCTGTCCTTTCACCCCAAGAGGTGTGCTTCAGAGCTCGCATACCAAGGCGCTGATCCACGGGGGAGTGCTTTGACGACTGTTTCAACTTTCACAGGCCATGGATTCTAGCATCGCTGCACAGTGGAGTCATCCAGGTATGTGTCAATAAGCAAACTGTCTTGCAGCTAATGGTTGCTGTTCTGCTTATTCAACCAACCCGCCCATTCTGCACTGCAGCTTTGGGACTACCGCATGGGCACGCTCATCGACAGATTTGACGAGCATGATGGCCCAGTTCGCGGTATCCACTTTCACAAGTCGCAGCCCCTGTTTGTATCTGGAGGCGATGATTACAAGATCAAAGTCTGGAACTACAAGCTGCGACGCTGTCTGTTCACGCTGCTGGGCCACTTGGACTATATCAGAACAGTGCAGTTTCACACAGAGTATCCCTGGATCGTCAGTGCCAGCGATGATCAGACCATACGCGTGTGGAACTGGCAGTCGCGTACTTGCATCAGTGTGCTGACCGGCCATAACCACTATGTCATGTGTGCCATGTTCCATCCCAAGGAAGACTTGATTGTCAGTGCCAGCTTGGACCAAACAGTCAGGGTTTGGGATATCAGCGGATTGCGTAAAAAGAGTGTAGCACCAAGTGGTGATGACATGCTGCGGCTGCCTCAGGTAGGTGATTCTGGACAGTTGTGTGCAGGGCAGCAGCAATGTGTCAGTCAGCAAAAGAGCAGCAAGGCTCATATACAAATTAATGAGCCGAGAGATGTTCATGTTGCTTCAGAGTCAGACCAGCATCCTGGGCACATGGTTTTTTTATGCAGCCAGGTGCCACTCTCGCAGCCGATCAGTGCTGTGGCAGGTCCGCGAGGCATGATCAATAGCAACAGCGGCAAATCTCATTCTGTCAAAAGCAGGATACCATCCATTTGACTAAAGAATTGGATCCAATTTGTGACCGCAAGTAGGTGATGAGTCCTACATGTGGGCAATCCCAGATAGTGTGCTTTTCTAATCCACAACGTCAATTTATTCCTGCTGTGCAGATGAACCTGCAGATGCAGGTCAATGCTGAGCTGTTTGGCAGTGGGGACGGTGTCGTCAAATATGTGCTTGAGGGCCATGACAGAGGTGTAAACTGGGCATCTTTCCATCCAACTCTGCCACTGATTGTGTCAGGTGCAGATGATAGGCAGGTTAAGCTGTGGCGGTACAATGGTAGGTTCTTTGCTGCTACGCATGACATCTATGACACTGACTGAAGTTGCAAGGACAGTTTCATGTAGTAGCTACCTTGGAATGCACACTGCAGATCATACCACAGTCGACTATGATGTGGTGGAAAAGCAGTGGGCAAACCAGGTCACCTTCCGCTCCCTGTGCTGCTTGGGTGTTACTTGCGGCATCCCAGCAATGGTACCCATCTAGCATGACTAGCTGTGCTGATGGTGCGCTTGTTATTTGTTGTTTTGTTCACAGAGAGCAAAGCTTGGGAGGTTGACACCCTGCGTGGCCACACTAACAATGTCTCCTGCGTGATGTTTCATGCCCGGCAAGACCTCATCATCAGCAATAGCGAGGACAAGTCTATCAGGGCATGGGACATGTCAAAGCGCACTGGTGTGCAGACATTCAGACGGGAGCATGATCGCTTCTGGATCCTGGCAGCGCATCCAGAGATCAACCTGTTGGCGGCTGGGCATGACAGGTACTGCAGCATGGGGCTTTGCATCCAACCAGCAGCTGACATGCAATGTTGGATCTACGGCAGTCAACAGCAGTACTGCCGTGTGTCTCATGCATACAGGCGCACACATTGCAGGTGTCTCATGAATTGTGCTGTGCAGAGCAGGTGTAGTAGAAGCAGAAAGCTGGTCGATAACACCCAACACTGCTGCTTTGTGGTGTCTGCTGCCCTGCAGTGGCATGATTGTGTTCAAACTGGAGCGGGAGCGACCAGCTTACGCCACACACGGGACTATGCTGTACTACATCAAGGATCGTTACTTGCGGACCTTCGACTTTGTTACTGGCAGGGACAATCCACTCATCAGCATCAGGCGACCCCCCAATGCAGGTATGATTGCAGTGCTGCTAGCTTGCAAATCTGCCTGCCTCTCTGCACATTCTTGTAGCATGTCTGTTGACATCACAGGCAACAATGCATTGGGGGCGTGGCAGATGGCCTATTTCTGCAGCAGTGGCAAATAGCGGTGGAAATCTGTGCTGAGCTGCTAAAGCAAACTGTCCCTGCAGGCATGAACCAGGCACCTCGCACTCTCAGCTACAATCCAGCAGAGAATGCTGTGCTGCTCACAAGCGATGTCGATGGTGGCAGCTATGAGCTGTACAACATACCAAAGGACTCACGGGGCGATGCAGCACCGGTGAGCTGCTGGTGGTGCATGTGTGTGTAATCTCACTGCCTTGTGACAGAGGTGCCCATCAGATTCATCTTGGTGGAGGATAGCTATGCCGTTGGCTTGCCATTCACCTTCTCGCTGCTGCTGCTGCACACAGCTTCATATTTCTGCTAAGTGGGCTGCATCCACATACATTTGTCACCTTCACGAGTTGCTGCTACTTAAGGGTGTGCTGGTGTTTGCTGGTTACAGGAAGCCCGCAGGGGTCTTGGTGCATCAGCAGTCTTCATTGCTCGCAACCGCTTTGCAGTGCTTGACAAAGCATCTGGGCAGATCCAAGTGCGTAATCTGCAGAATGAGATCACCAAGAAGTGCAGCCCACCTTGCAGCACCACTGATGCTGTGTTCTATGCTGGCACTGGGTTGCTGCTCTGCCGCTCAGAGGACAAGGTAAGCTCCGCATATGTGCCTGGACTGCTCATCACGTCGTGTGTCTGCATGTTGTGTTACGCATGTCATAGCAGATGCTGGCTTACTGCTAGGTGCCCTTCACAACTTTCACTCTAATGGTCTGCTGCTGTATCAATAGACAGGATGGCAGACAGTGCCTGCATATGTGATCTGCCACCAACAAGTACTTCATCTGACAGGTTGTCCTGTATCTTGCTATCGCTGCTGCAGGTGACGCTGTTTGATGTCCAGCAACGCCTGACCCTGGCTGAGCTCAGCACACCATTCACCAAGTACGTGGTCTGGAACTCAGACATGTCAAGTGTCGCCCTGCTCAGCAAACATGCCATAGTCATCGCTGACAAGAAATTGGGCAACGCTCAGACAGTCCATGAGACCATTCGGGTGAAGTCTGCTGCATGGGATGACAATGGAGTGCTGCTGTACACTACCCTCAACCACATCAAGTACTGCTTGCCCAATGGCGACAGCGGCATCATCAGAACGCTGGACGTCCCACTGTACATCACCAAGGTGCAGGGCAACACTATCCATGCGCTGGATAGGGATGGAAAGGCCAGAGCTGTGCAAGTGGATGTGACTGAGTACACCTTCAAACTCGCTCTGCTGCAGCGCAAGTATGAGCAGGTGAGGAGAACAGTCAAGGTTGCTGTACCTGTCAAAGGAATGCACAGTGTCAGGTCTGCCACATTGATGCTGCACACTGTTTTAGTCACAAAAGGGCTGTGTACTGCTTTGTACAAAATGCTCATGCTGCTGCTGCTGCAGGTGATCTCCATGATCAAGAGCAGTGCGCTGTGCGGTTCAGCCATCATTGCATACCTGCAGGCCAAAGGCTATCCAGAGGTAGGTTATCTGCATCACCAGCAGACTATTGACATGTTTTAATGCGTGCATCCATGTGGAGAACGGATTCTGGCTCCTGCTCAGCTCGCACAAAGCTTGCAGGTCAGCTGATCAATACATCATGCTGTTAATGATGCAGGTTGCTCTGCACTTCGTTGCGGACGAATCCACCCGGTTCAACCTGGCTTTGCAATGTGGCAACATCGAGGTTGCTCTGCAGGCTGCACAGGCGCTTGACAACAAGGATACCTGGTACAAGCTGGGTGAGTGCTGTCAGTAGCCCATTGGGAGTACTGCAAGTGTGTTAAAACCTCTGACATGCAGGGATCTTCGTTTAGACCCTGCCTGGAGTCCAGCAGTCCATGCCAGTGACTTTTTGGTACTGGCATGCCCCTCATCTTACCCGTCATGCTGCAGGTGTGGAGGCTTTGCGCCAGGGTAACTTCCAGATCGTTGAGTTTAGCTACCAGAAGACCAAGAGCTGGGAGCGGCTGTCCTTCCTGTACCTAATCACTGGTAACCTGGACCGCCTGCGCAAGATGCTGAAGATCGCTGAGATGCGCGGTGATGTCATGAGCAGATTCCAAAATGCCCTGTACCTGGGTGATGTACGGGAACAGGTGTGTCTTGCCAGAGTCTCGTCATTGATGCCTATTGATTATCCTGCACACCAAAAGATAACACCTGAACACAGCCTTGTATGCAGACTGCCTATTTGTGCAATGCTGGTGTCTGTCCTTTTCCTGTCCCTGTGTTGAATCTGTCTTTCCTGCTGCTTGCTTTCTTGTCAGATCCGCATTCTTGAGGAGTCTGGCCAGTTGCCATTGGCATATGTTGCAGCAGCCACCCATGGGTTTGAAGAGGATGCAGCGCGTCTAAAGGAGGTAGGATTCAGTCATTGACTTCATACACAGTTAATGTCTGATGTGAAAGACCATTGATGTTGGTAGACTTTGCATGTTATTGCTGCAACTGTTGTTTTGATATAAATGTGTTTGATGTCTTTCCAGAAGCAAGAGCCCTGGTTCAACTCAAGAAGGTTGCGATTTGATGCCTGTCTCTGCTATGCAGTTGTTACCAGAGGATAGTGTCCCTGCACTGCCACAGAAGTCCAGTTTGCTCCTGCCACCAGCTCCTATCCTCAAGCAGGACAATTGGCCTCTGCTGACCATCAGCAAAGGCTTCTTTGAGACATTAGCAGCCAAGGGAGCAGCAGCAGGTGCTGGAGGTGCTGGAGGTGCTGCTGCTGCTGGTGCGTGCTGGTTGGGGTGATGAGCTGGATCTTGGAGGAGGTGAAGGACAAGAAGAGGATGTTGCTGGTAGGTGGCATGCCGTTGTCAATATCAGTGTTGTTTGGACCATACAGCCAGTCTCAACTGTGTGCGCTGATGTACTGTGGATGGCACATCATCTGTTGGAACAGATTTGAAGACAGTGCAGGATGCTGTATTGCAGAATACATGGCTGTGAGTGCTGCAGTACGCACCACCTATGCTAGCATACTCTGTGTTCGGCTGCCGACCTTCTTAACCCAGTGTCACCTTGTCACTTGTAGAATGACATTCCTTGTTATTGTGATACTTCCAACAAGCTATTGCAGCACAGGCTTCATGCGTTTTAGTGTTATTGTCCATGCAGGTCTGGGTGGTGCAGGTTCAGGTGACGAGGGCGGCTGGGAGATGGAAGACCTTGAGCTGCCAGCAGACCTGGGTTTGGACACCTCAGCTGCAGCCGCTGCGACAGCAGGAGCAGGGCCATTCGTGGCACCCACACCTGGCGTGCCGGCAAGCCAAAAGTGGCTGGAGCGCCGCAGCCAGTTAGCAGCAGAGCATGCAGCAGCTGGACAGTTCCAGGGTGCTATGAGCTTGCTGTACAGGCAGCTGGGTGTTGTGCAGTTTGAGCCGCTGAAGCCCCACTTCATGGAGCTGTACAATGCAAGCCATGCAGCTCTGCCAGGTCTTCAGGTAACACCGTCCTCAGACTGCTGCATCCAGCCTCATATCCAGCATAGTGTGAACAAGCAATGCCGTCTTCCCTTCACACCATGATTTTGCCTCGTGCATGGACCTACTGAGTGCAAGGTTTGCGAACTGGCATATGCTGAAGTTGAGGTGTTCCTGTGCTTGTGATGCAGGGGTTACCATCAATGGTTTTTGGTTTGGATCGCAGCTGGTCACGAGATGCAGCAACACAGCCACCCACCAGCCCTGCCCTGCTGTACAGTCTCAGTCACCTGGAGGAGCAGCTCAAGGCAGCCTACAAGCTAGTTACTGAGGGCAAGTTCAGTGATGCCCTCAAGCTGTTCCTGCGTATGCTGCAGGTGATTCCTCTCATGGTGGTGGAAACACGCAAGGAAGTGGATGAGGTATGCACAGGCAGCAGTTGCTTACTTGCAATGGATCATGACTACGAGTGCAATGGCCAGAGGCAGCTACCTGTGCACAGTTATACTATCGCATTGACCTGCTGCACACAGCTGGTGTTTGACTGTATCTGCTTGTGTATGCCAAGGCCCTGCATATTGTGTTGCAGACTGACTGTACTGCATCGTCCCCCTGGGGTTGAACCAATGTACTGTGTGTCTTGCACAACATCAATCTGCCATCTGTTTCAGTCTTGCTCTGTAATTTGCAGCACATTGCACTGCTACATGGTCCTGTACCAGTTTGAGCATGGTGTCCTGCATGTTTTGCTGCAGGTTAAGGAGCTTGTGGGTATCTGCAAAGAGTATGTCATTGCCCTACGCTGTGAGCTGAAGCGCAAGGAGCTACGCGAGGATGACATGGCTCGTGCAGCTGAACTGGCAGCGTACTTCACACACTGCAACCTGCAGCCTGTGCATTTAGCGTTGAGTCTGAGAAGTGCCATGACAATCTTCTTCAAGCTGAAGAACTTGGCAACATGCGCACACTTCTGCCGCAGACTGTCAGAACTGAACCCAGGACAGAAGGTGGGTTGATGCATGTGCATCCATTGATAGATGCTCATGCGCTGCACGAGCTTGCCCCGCTTGCTGAGCCTATGTGCTGCCCACGACCTGCCTGACCATGCACAGCTGGATTGCGACGCTTGCCACAACATTAGTAGTTGATCAACTGACAAGTAAGTTTGTTGAAGGTGGTTTGTCAGTATCCTGAATACACACTTTTGACTACTACAGATGGCCCTGCAAGCGAGGCAAGTGCTGGCAGCATGCGAGAAGACTCCAGTAGATGAAGTAAAGGTCAACTATGATCCACGCAACCCCTTCGATATCTGCTGCGTGACCTTCACTCCCATCTATCGTGGAAGCAAGTATGTAGAAGACAGATATACTGGTGCCCGCTTCCAGCCTGAGTGTGAAGGGCAGATCAGTCCCGTAGGAGACATAGTGCGCATTGGAGCTGATGCAAGCGGGCTGTTGATTTCTTCAACGCAGATACGATGAGCACGTCATGACACTTGGCATGTGGTGTGTATGCAAGATAGTGGATCAATAGTGACATGGCATGGCCATGCACATAATTGGTGATGTTCATGGCACCAGCCTGGATGTGTGGTAGGTGTGGTCAGGAGTGTTGTTTGGGGCATGCCTTGGGAAGTATGGCAACTAAAGGGCTCGGCCCTTGCAAAATAGGGCCGCTCAGCGCACAAGGCTTGTGATACTGACACTTGGTGTATGATGACATCATCCTGGCAACGTGAAGTCTCAGATGAGTCTGTGACCTGCAGACCTGTGCAGTTGCATTGGCGCTCTTCTAACGTCAACAAGCACCCGATTGGCGGCCTCTGTTGAGGTGTGAAAGAAAGAGAATTTGTGTGGGAAGTAGTGTTGCCCATGTTGCACATGGTACGGGTACGGGAGATTGGCTGTTGGGCCCTCCCCGGGCCACTCTCTAAGAACATCAGTGCCTGCCTGAGGCATTAGACAAAGAACAACGTCGTGTAAAGCAGCTATACAGGATACGGCATGCATCCATGCTCTGTCATCAATACATTGCCATCCACAAACTTTGCGGCTGTCAGATGCAATACATGGTCAAGTGAGTACTCAAGTGACACAAAGACACGCAGGCCCTGAAATTTGGAGCATACTTTGCACGTTGCATGTTAACTGGTTTGCTGCCCTCCTGTCTTTTTCACACGCAGGTTGCGCTGTTTGCAAGGAAACCGCCCACACGCTCTGAAGAGGGAGCCGTGCGATGCTGACTTTGCGTTTCTCAAGCGTTACAGATTCTGTTTGTATGTGTACTTTCACTGATAGTATGGCGCTCTAAGCAACATGGTGGCCAAACGATATTGGCTGCGGTGCAATGCCACTGTGCTTTGACCAGGTTATCTTAGGCGCACGTCCTGACATGCAGAGACGACATGCCACGCATGTCCACAAGCAAAATGGTTTGCACTGCTGCGCTGGCTGTGGTTGCCAACAAGGGCTCTCGTAGCATTGTCTAGGGCTACAGAACATTAGCAGCTTGATACCAGGCATGGCTGGTAGCTCAGCACACCTGAAGGTCTATGTACGTATTAGCAGTATATTAGCAACCATTCCACAAGGGATGAGCATCCCAAAGTCCGACAGGCGGTCATTGACGTGAGGCAACAAGGTCACATTCCCGCCCCTTCCGGGGCTCCTTAAAGGGCCCGAAAGGACTACTTCCAGCAACAATAACTTGAACCTTGTAGTTTCTTGGCTGGTCACAACATTGTACAGCATTATTGCCTGCTAACGCACTGTGGAAAATGCAGCTATTGAGAGGCAACAGCGCCTCCAGCCTGCGTACAGCAGGTCATCAGCAGTCAAAGGCATGTTTATTGCCGCGTCACGTCAGTCGGGCACGCGTGGCAAACGTACGCGCTGACTTCATCAAGGGGGATTCCGGAAAAGCATCCCCAACTCCTGCCCCGGTCAAGGAGGAGACAACAGTCCCCAATGTGCTCAAACCCGTTCCAACCGTAGAAGCAAAAGAAAAGGCAGCGCCAACCACGTCAGCAACCTCCCAGGATGCTCTGGCTGACTTGCAGCACCTCAAGGGCTTGATCGAAACTGCCAGCAAGGCACAAGAAGCGTATGAAGAGTATTCCCAGGAACAAGTGGACGCGATATTCAAGGCAGCTGCCGCAGCTGCAAGTGCTGCGCGCATCAGTTTGGCGGTCCTGTGAGTATCTACTGATACCGTGCGCGACATGAAAGCTTTGTTGGTCTGTGACTCGTTGTTCAGTGGTGCAGATCATTCATCTGTTGCATGGATGCTTGAATAAACTATTCATGTGCAACCTATGTCGGTATTGCTGGTCCAGTCAGTTGCATGCCGATCTAGTGGAGCTGTGCCTTATCATGCTCTTCAGCTTGTTCATGTCCGCATCTGAGTATTGCTTGTTGTGGTGTTTGCAGGGCCGTGGAGGAGACCAAGATGTGAGTGCGCTATGCGGATTGAAGTTTTGGGTTACTGCTGAGTTGTGCATGCTGTGACTTCAGTGCGGGAGGTCACAGCTACCGCTGTAGGAGGGGGGGCACATAGTGCACAGTGGCTTGCATGCATATGTATGCATGCATCAAAGCCTTTTTTCCTGCCACAGTCCGGCCCAGGTGCGACTGCATGTGTATGGTCATTTGCATTCAACGTAGCCTGCTCAGTAAGTTGTTGACTCGCCAAAAGTGTACATTGCCTATGCACTGGTGTCTTATTACGTCATAACGTTGATGGGCATGCAGGGGCCTCATGGAGGACAAGGTGATCAAGAATCACTTGTAAGTCGCTGTGTGGAGGGACTTGTTGCATATAGTGTTGCTTGCCCTGCAGAGCATCTGCATGTAGACTGGTATTCTGGGGCATTCTGCTGATGGTGATATCTCTGCACTCATACTCTGCTAATCTCTGTTGGGTTCCCCCGTTTGGCACATGCAGTGCATCCGAGTACATCTACAACAAGTACAAAAACTACAAGACGTGTGATGTGATCGAGGAGGATGTCCAAGGTGGTGTCATCAAGGTTGCAGAGCCCATTGGTGTGATCGCTGGCATCGTGCCCACTACCAACCCTACGTCAACAGTGATATTCAAGTGTCTCTTGGCCCTGAAGACAAGGTATGTTGTATATGCTTTATATAGCACACTCTGCTGTCTTGTATGTATACAGCACTCTTGTATGTATACAGCACTCTCCTCTATGTGATTCATCATGTGTGCATACCTTCCAAACCATTGCTATTTTGCCTCTCTGCAGGAATGCCATTGTTCTGTCACCACATGTTCGTGCCGCCAAGTGCAGCATTGAAGCAGCACGCATTGTGCGTCAGGCTGCAGAGGCTGCGGGTGCTCCCCCGGGCCTGATCCAGTGGATTGACAAGCCCAGTCTTGCACTCGCTACAGCTCTGATGAAGGACCCCAAGATCAATCTGATCTTGGCTACAGGTGTGACAGTCATG
>JARWLF010003306.1:0-15826 GCA_029853055.1 Scenedesmus sp. KT-U
AATATAAGGTATGATACGTTTGTGGCACCTCGCGAAAATGTCGTTTTTCGTGCACAGCTAGCGAATAACCTACCATACAGGTTGCATAGTATAGTCCAAAACAAAAAAGCGGGCTTGGACATTTTACCAGTGTATTGTGTTACAATCAGCCGCTCAAATTGCCGCAGCGCCTGGCTCTTCACAATTACCATCGCCATGCTGCTAGGAATTGTAGCCTCATTGGTACAGCAACCACAGCTCGGTGTGCCAAGCTGCAATACATCTGCAAGTATAAGGACATGCTGCTACATGCAGAGACAAGTGCACGCGCGTGACAGCATGCCTGCAGGCAGACCTGTTCTAGAGCTGATCACGATTGCTGGGTGCAACAGTACATGAGCCGTGACACCCGGGAACTGACTGCTGATGACCAGCAGGCGAACGGCGCACCCATGTCTGGTAACAGCCCGATTACCTTATGAGCATAAAAGGATGCTTCGCGAGATCATCACAGTAATCTATCTGGCGAGATGTGCACGCAGTGACGAGGAACGTTGTGACAGCAGCATGGCTGCCAACAGCAATCATGTGCTCGCTTCTTGAAGGTTATTGCACGTTTAGTTGTTGCGTATAGCATAGGCGCTATATGTTGCTTTTGGCAGGCGGGCACCAAGCACGTTCTACTGACAGCAAAGCCGCGACCACAGTTTGACAACTCTTGACCGAACTCTCGCCTAGAGATACAACGATCAAGAACAATTGCTAACTCTGGAATGAGCTCGATCAACTGCGTTGACAGGTCTAAGGCTCGGAGAGAGAAGTAGACGTGGTGGTCCAACCACTCGCAGTGCATGCAGCTTGCATCTTGCTTTGTCATGCCAACATTGCTGTGACACGTCTCAATTTGGCAGAAACACTCAGGGACGTGCCGTTTTTGGATACACATCGGAGCTGCGATCGTACTGCTCAATCTGAGGTCAGCTTGAACATGGGCCAAGAGGCTTTGGGTGAAAGTTACCTGGCACAAAGGTCACAGTACGTAGCACTTACAAACTTGGCCCTCTGTGTCTGGGGAACATCATTTCTAGTCTGGTTTGTCGCACACACGCCCTCCTCGTGCACGGGCACCACAGATGCAACCGCATGGAACCTGCCCAGACCATTGGCTGCAACACCGGGGTCAAGAAGCAACAGCAACACCTACCTAGGTGGTCTGCGAATGACAGCACAAAGCGCTTGGGAGGAGCAAGCCATAGCCAACCTGTCTGATTACAGAGTCTCTTTCTTATCCCTGGTTAGACCTCACTATGGCAAACACAACTGGTGGAGCGTATTCTTGCCGATCATATCCTGCCCCCCGGAGAGGCCGCTCACACGGTATGGAGGCACAGGTGATGGGTCCAAACTCTTGTGCAGTGTATCAAGTACAAGTGTGCTGCAGGAGACAGGTTGCATAATATACTCTTTGGGAAGCAATGGTGAGGGAAGAGGCTCTCACAAGCATCACGTTTTGAGAATTTGCAATGTTGTCAGCAG
Organism: Scenedesmus sp. KT-U; assembly: GCA_029853055.1. Taxonomy (NCBI): domain Eukaryota; kingdom Viridiplantae; phylum Chlorophyta; class Chlorophyceae; order Sphaeropleales; family Scenedesmaceae; genus Scenedesmus; species Scenedesmus sp. KT-U. The sequence continues at coordinate 1,516 of JARWLF010003306.1, forward strand.
CAGCACACTAGCAGCAACACACTGTCAGATGATTTGAACATTGCCGCTAACCAACCATGTGGCAACCAGTCCAGCCATTTTTGATGCATATCCGTGGTCTCCACTGCCCGTCCTTGTTGCCATCAAACTTTGCCACAAGAAAAAGTTAACACTTGTATGAACTGTAACAGACGAGACCCTGCCATGAAACATTGGCTGCTCATGCTTGCGACTGGCTGTCAGATTCGCCCAAGCTTCATTGCGGATGCATGACAATCACAATTTTGTTGTAGGTGACTATGCATTTGAGCGTACAATGTTGGATGAGACTCGTTGCAAACTGCACACCTTTGACTGCACCTACAAAGCTGGAACCTCACAGAGTCCAGGTCGCCACTTCTACCATCACTGGTGTCTTGGTGAGCCTCACCAGGGACAGCAGTATCGGTGCTGAAGATGGACATAGGTGAGATACATCTCTAGTAAGCATTGCCCCGAGCTCACATCATTGATAGAGCCCAAAACCAGAGCTCTCTGGCAGACTTTCTGGCAGCATCCTCGACTTTAGACTATGCAAATAGCCATGGTTTGTCATCGTGTTGGTTCACAACTCAGCGCTATGTTCAACAGATCGTATCACGATCATAGGTATGACCACATGTGTGATTATCCCAGGTACCACAGCATCAAGTACACGTACCGTAGACACACACCAGCTGTGCTTATCATGTGCCCTTTTACAGCATACTTATGCATGGGAGATTGCTTTCCATTGTGCTCAACATGGCAGCTATTCCCTGTTGCTCTCAGAGGGTTATGAGCATGATGTGATTCCTGCCTGGAGACCCGAAGACAACCTTCCAGATGAAGTCTCTATGGAGATCCACGCTGATTATGTAGGATCAAACCCGCCAAACACAACTGGAGAACTAGGGCTTACATTTTGGCACTTGGCTAATCTTGGGTACGCAGCATATTCACAGGAAATAAATTCTATTGTTCCAGGATGTTGTGCTGAGTTCACATTCAGAAGGTTGGGCTATCACAGTGGCTAATGCCCTGTATCGAAGCTTCCTGGTAGAGGTAAGCATTGTATGGGTGCAGCAGCTCACAATATCTCGGCACATGTGATGATGCAGTCTATCGTATTGCTCAAATGGGTTGGTGCCAACACAGAAGAAAGTCATAGAAAAACAGAAGGATCAGGTGACCTGGTGGCAGAAAGGGGCATATTGAGGCTTACAAGCTTGTAGTGAGCTGCAGTCAGATTGAACAGCCATGGAATGTCGTTAACCTTGACATTCGTGATGCCACTATATGCCAAGCCCCAGTAGTCATGCTTTCACCCTAGATTGGACTTGCCAGGTGCAGCTTGGCCTGTGACTTCATGTCCTGATTATGAAGACTTCTGAGCAGTTTTGTTGGTCAGAAAAGCAGAATAAATACTTTTGTTGCACCATGATAGCTTGATGAAATCATGTAACTTCGATGTTACATGCCACTGCACATCTGCGGCATGCAACGCCAGCTACCGATTGCACATGTATCAGCGGATGTATCACTAAGTTTTCCGATGATCCCTATAAGGCAAGCAAGTGGGGCCTACTGCACCACGTACCCCAAACTCTTTCTTGCTGTTGTTCGGTGTCATGTTTATCAGGCTGATGCAAACAGCTTTCATGTAATTGACTGAGGTCTGATGATGGTCTGCTTCTCACAAAAGCTTGTTGAGGACCATATCTCAATATGTTTCGGGTTGATCAGTGCCAATGTTTGTGACAGAATAACTGGTATGCAGCTTCGTTAGATCAGCAGTGAAGAAGATTTCCTAGAAATGTAATTGTATTGACATCTGCTTCACACACATGATTTGCATAGCATGTGCCGCACAGCAACCTGTCCAGCGCCCGAACAGCTTGACAAGCAGTTCACGTGTTGAGCATGCAGGATACTGTGAAGTTGTTCCATTCTGTACCTTCACGACAATTGTCATCATGTTGGTCTCTGATAAACAAACGTCTAGGCACCAAATGATACATTGCGAAAGACGTTAGGACCGCAGTTACTGATAAGCCAATCTCAGATACCATCAGCCTGGACCATGATGGCTTTGTGTTGACATGATGGCTACCACCAGGTGCTAGTAGAATTGTCACGCTCATAGCACACCGTCAATGATTGAGCAGATGCAGGCAACATGCTGCAACCCCATAACCATCACTGCACTCTTCACTGTCATCTCCGCCACCATACCATTATGGTCAACTGACCATTGCTGTACTCGTCCTCATCACTGTCTCTATCGTGACTTGTCCACCATCACCACTCCTTTCCCCTTTCTGCTCCGGGAAAATTGGCACAATAACAAAGGTCTGCTGAGTTAGTGTGGTCCTAGTACAATCACAACAGTTGCACCCGGTAAGATCGCACAACTGTTGCTTGGTGAACTACCACCACATGTTTCCCCTCATCTTTATGCCAAGTCCTGTCTAGACCTGGACAACCTGGCAAGTCCTTCTCTGGCCAGTATGCAGTATCACCAAGGCTTTTCAAATCAACCAGGGACCACATACTTCTGTGAACTCACGTTCTCTTCTGTGTGACGAGGTAGTCAGGTTGCTGCATGATCATGCTATCAAGGTGCCTGGAATCAGGTGCTCCATTGCGCATGTCTGATGTGTCCAACGTCCAACGTCCAATGTCCAACGTCCAATGTCCAATGTCCAATGCATTGCTGCGTACACATTGTTTCTCCGCAATGCTTGATGAAGGTTACCAGGGTCGTATACAACAAAAGCAATGCAGGACAACGTCAAAGAATCAAGCTGTAGCTAGACATCACAACCAGCAGTGCATCAATAGCAAGTTCAGCATCGACCTCAGTGCAACGTTTTCTGCACCCAGGCAGGACAGTCAGCCAGCAAGCACTTGATAGGAAGACAGACTCTGAAGCACTTCAGTTATGTTAACATTGCACGAGCCAAGTGCCTTATCCAACTCTTTTGGATACTTGACGAGCAACCCATATTTCTCGAGCTCAGCATGAGCATCACCCACACTCCAAGAAGTAGGATCTCCTTTGGCACGCACAGTGAACATGGTTGAATGAAACTGCTTGGCTAAGACACCCGTGTGCCGCCAAACAAGCGCTTGTAGGGACTCCACATTGTTTATGATGGGTGTTATCCGGGACTTATAAGCATCTGGACTGCAGACCAACTCTTGTGTGATGTTGATAGCTCGCAACAAATTTGGCGCTGTGCTCACCAGATGCCTGTCGGTTAGCCCACCATACTCTTCTCCCAGAGGTACCCATGTTGCACTTCCATCAAGGCTTTCTGGTGGCACATGGTTACATAAGTACAAATAGTCCGCACGGGTGTACATGATATAATCATATTGTTGCTGCAGATGGAGCGACAATATTTTCTGGCTCACCAACCATCGAAAGGCAAGGAGAACTCCTGCCTTGGATTTGTGCTTAGGGCATTTCGCAATGCCGCCGGCCCATATTGAATTTTCATGACCGCAGAGCTGCTGCCAATCAGGGCCTCCACTATGTTCCGCATGACACTGTTTTGCTGCCTTGTCAATGATGACACCCCAGTCTTCATGCTCTGGTAATTTCCAAGTGTACTGGGCCATTCTCTCAAGCAGTGTACCATTGGGCCCTGCTTGCGTGAAGTATGTAGCCAGATGAGCACCATAAGGCTTTAGGACATGTTTGTGCAGTGATTTCCAAGCCAGCTCCCCCCCTCTGGGTTGGCCATTGACAACTACCAGCAATGTGGGCTTGCTGATTCGTTTGACCAGCCAGTTGTACGTAGCTAGCAGCCCAGCCTGGAGTTGTACATGTGGCTGCCAGCCCAGTACTGACTGTGCGCGGTCCAAGTCAGCAATACTGCCATGGTAACCTTCTGCCATGGACACATCATACTGTATGACTATTTGTGAGCCTGTGGAATTCCCAACTATCTCTGCAACATTGGTGGCAAGCTGTTTGATGGTAGTTGCATGACCACTACCGATTTGGATCACACCCTGATTCATGCCTTTTTCCTTCACCAATAGAAGGGCGTTCACCACATCGTCTACATACACGAAATCACGATATTGGCCACCAGAACCCCAGACCATGAACGGCTCCTTTGGGTACTTGATGCCTTTGTGGAGCAAAGATGAAACCACTTGGCTTGTTGCTGCTGAATGGTCACTGCCTGGACCATATACGTTGTGCAACCGTAGTATGCCAACTCTGAATGTGGCTGATTTGGAAAGTTCAGCTTCATACTCTCCCATTAACTTTGACCAACCATAGCTTGATTCAGGGCCTGCAGGGTAAGTCTCATTCTCATGCAATGCATGTACTCCTTGGCGCATTTGCAGGTGTTGTGGAAAACTGGAAGCTGTGCCAACATAGATGTAATTCGGTATCTTGTTAACCTTGCTAGCCTTCAGTGTGTTTGTGTTTATCAGAACATTGTCATGGAAAACAGATAACTGGTGTCTAAAAACATAATCCACTCCAGCTACTATGTCCGCCAGGTGATACACATAGTCAGCACCACGCAGAAACTTGAGGGTATGTTGCTCATTCCTCAAGTCCAAAGCACACACATCACGCTGTGGATCTATGGACCAGCTGCCATTCTCGTGCTGCAGTTTTGACAGCTGCCCCCGCCAAAAATTGTCAATCACCTTCACTTGCCCAGCCCCAGACTGTGCCGCAAGCCGCTTGACTAGGTGACTGCCAATGAATCCAGCTCCCCCAGTCACGATGTAACGTGGGCGAGGTGTAGAAGGCACAAATAAGCCATCTGATGCACCATAGAACACACATTCAGGATCTGCAGCTGCCATCCAAGGATCAGCACCATAGGGGTTCACATCTTCATCACCCAGTACTGACCTATTGCCAAATTGCAAGCCTCCATGCAAGGGCTCCTTCGTAACATTCTCAATTGGCCCTCTCGTGAGCACTGTAGTCATGTTTTGCTTTGCTTCTATACGAAAACCAGCATTCCTCAGACACCCATTGCTGTTCATATACATACCCCTGCCTATCAAGAAGTACATCAGCAGTGCAGCAGCAACTAGAAGCGCCTTATCAAGGCAGTCCTGTCGCCGCCATGATGGCACTGCTGGCGACCTTGACTTTGGCATGGTTGCCACAATTCAGATCTCTGCCAACGACAACAAGCTGCGGGCAGAAGGCGAGCACCAGGTTGTATGTTGGTTGCTGCTGGCTTGTGTTTTGCTGCTAATTTTGGTTGCTGCTGGCTTGTGTTTGCGCCAAACTGTATGGTACAGCCGAAGTCCAGGACCTGGATACAACAGCAGGGGTATAGGGTCACACAGAAAGTTGCTTCTGCAGCTGCTACAATCAAAGCTATCAAATGCACGTGTCCCCAAGCACCAGATTCCTAAATTTCTGAGCTAGTGATTAAAATTAGGTAGCATTTGCAACCGCTGTGTAAATGAAGCTGGCAATACGATCAAGATAAACTTTTGGATCGCCTTCCTCAGGGTGTGGCAGGTCGTAATATTGATGATGCCTGGAAGCTATGCCAGGCCTCACTGTCTGACAGTGTCAGACAGTGTCAGACGCGCCTACTTGATGACAACGTCTTGCATAGCGCAAATTTCCGCTAGATGACCAGATATGGATGTCATAAAATGCTTATTGTGCAGCAGATTAATCCCAAATCAGATACCTTATGTGTTGCTGTACATTGAGAACTGCAGAACAGCCTTTGATTTGGTGAAGATCCAAACGCCAGCCTGGAGTCTGCAGAGGGCTATGAGTACCTCATCCCATTCCAGCATGCTGTTGGCCAAAACCGCAAAGCTGATGTAGGTGAACAAGAGTTTCGAAGCTACTCGAAGGATGCAGCCTTGCGATCAAGGAGTACAGCAGAATGGCCAGGTCAAAGTGCTACTAGAGCGACATTGACGGCAATAGTACGATCCGTTGTACACTTGCGAAGTCTACATGATATATGAGTGGTGTTATCATCACATGCCTGGATGTCAACCATGCCAAAAGCAGTCATTGGGCTTTAGAGTTACGGAGTCAATAGCGGGCTGATGTTCGATATACAACCACACCTCGCAGCAATGCTCTGTTTGTTATCAATAGCATCCGCATTACAAACACACATAGCACATCAAAAACACAACAATGCTGGTTTCTGCCACACTGCTTGTAGGTTCGCACTCGGCAGTCTGTGGCCAGGCGGGAAAAACATCCAGTGCTGAGATTGACCAGGCCATCACTATAGCAACACGTAACTAACTGATTATTCACAATCGAATAGGATTGATGTTGATATAGTGTGGTCCAATTGAGACCGTAGTAGGTACATTGAGGCAAGCTGTGGGGAAGGGTGGAGGTTGCACCCTTCCCACGTGGGACCTTTGCTGTCGCAGTTTGCGGGTCGTGTCTGCGGACCGCTCCCACAAAGTTGGCATGGGCCAGGATACAGCAAACAGAAAAACCTCTGAGCTCAAGTCTCAGCGCATAGCAACAATGATGGCACTGTTGCTTTGTGTGGGGTTGGCCATCGTTGTAAGCTGGTCTGCTGGGTATTCATTATCTTCATGCGAGGGTACCAAGGTCACAAATGCACCGTCTAGAGCTGCAGCCAGAGTCTTCTCAAGCGGCAGTTATGACAGGTTAACTCGAGATAAAACAGCAAAGCAATTGGGGTGGGAAAAACACGCCAAAGCCAATCTGACCAACTACAAGAACAACATTCTCTCCCTGGTCCGGCCTCATTATGGAAAGCAGGGATTTTGGTCAGTTTTCTTGCCAATCATTTCCTGCCCCCCTGATAGGCCTCTTACAAGGTACGGAGGCACTGGTGATGGCTCAAAACTGCTGTGCAGCCTGCCAAGTTCACTACAGCAGCCAGGCTGTGTCATCTACTCTTTGGGAAGCAATGGTGAGGGAACTCCACATCGGATTATGACTATTAACAAAGCACACAGTAGTCTTTGTGTAGCAGACTTTGTTGCTCCTGTCACCTTGAAATGTTGTGTACCAATGCACCCGTGCATTTGCCAAAGACATGTGACCGTGTAACAACACCTGAGGCAACTATCAGATGATGTTCCAGAAAGTGGCATCGGGCACATGTTTTGTATGGGCATATATGATACAAGAGAACATATGTTGTCTCTACAGTGAGATGCAAAGTAAACACGGCCGCAACGCAGCAACTTGGTAACTTGTCAATGAGTGATGCTAAAGAACTCTCTGACAGCATCGAAACTGTCTGTGTAGGTAACTATGAATTTGAGCGCGCGATGTTGGAGGTGTCTCGTTGCGAACTGCACACCTTTGACTGCACCTACAAAGCTGGAACCTCACAGAGTCCAGGTCGCCACTTCTACCATCACTGGTGTCTTGGTGAGCCTCACCAGGGACAGCAGTATCGGGGCGTCTTCAAGCCGCCATGGCCCTGAGCCAAGTTCGATGGCCCTGGGCCAGGGTATGCACAATTGCAGCAACTGTACTAGTTGTGGTGTGTGCTCTTGTTCTTGACTGCAAAATGTGCATGTGGCTAGTGTGAGATCTGACACCAAATTTAGATGCCCCAGCGTGCTTGCAATCATGGGTGCAGGGCCTGTTGTACAGAGTATAGCTGTCTTGCTACCAACCCAGCAATTCAATTGCTGAGCAAGCATAGACCCCTAGCTAGCCCCACAGCGTGCGTGTCATTGTTTGCTTGCAGAGGGATATGAGCACGATGTATTGCCTGCGTGGAAGGCAGAGCATGACTTGCCAGATGAGATTTCCATTGAGATTCATGCTAAACCTGGTACGACTAGGCCAGGAACAGCTGCTGAACTGGGGCTCACATTCATGCACCTAGCAAACCTTGGATATGCAGCGTATTCTCAGGAGGTAAACTCTTGGGGCCCAGACTGTTGTGCCGAGCTTTCATTTCTGAGGTTAGGCTCACAAGTGGTGTAGTTGTGCTCAAATGATGATGAAGTGGCTGCCGAACCACTTTGAACTGTTGCTGTGATATTTGCTCAGCACATGAGTCACAAGTAGCATAGTGCACATGCATCTTTTGTGCAAAACAAGCACTGCAATTGGCCAACAACGTGTAGCCTACAGTCATGAACTTTTGCAACAAAGCCCTGACATACCTCTAACATATACATGCCATCAAATATCGTTGGTCTCTTGCTAAGGAGTATGATGATGCATTGTTTGACATTGCTCAGCAACTACCCACGGTTGCTTGCCATATGCTGCAACCCACGGTACTTCCAAGCTTGATGTAGCTGATGAGCATGGTGCAGAACCATGCAGAGTGATTTTTAGAAGAGCAGCATAGTTCAAACGAAACTTGTTATCTATGCTTTGACTTGCTGTCAATACATTGTCTTCGTGCTGGCTGCACAGCCCGGGACGGCCGATATGTGTTGCGTGCTGGTATATGGAGGTGTCTTTCTACTTAGTAACTTGTCTTTTGTGAGTGTCGACGTCAGCGTGATACTTGGCTGCGATGGACATCACGATTGTTCGAACAGAGGCAAGCCATACATTCTGTATGCAGCTTGCAACCAGACAAAAACAGCTTGTCGATTGCGCGCCATTTAGACTGCATAGCCAGCAAGTCATCATTCGAAGAATGCTTGAATCTAAAACAGTCACCGCTGCTGCTGCAGAGCAGGGGCTGGACTTAGGACTGCTGGCGGAGCCAGAGTTACAAGAGACATACAGGTGCCATATGCGCTTGAGAACCTGGCCCCAGACAGCCCCACCTGTGTAAGCTCTGTATCAGTGTATATGACCCATATACGATGAGGTCACTGCGACCAGCCATGAGGTGGAACACTATCAATCACCACCTTGGCCACTCATCAGTACGTATTGCATGCATCTCCCATATGGAAGACAGCCTGACAAAACAGTTTACAATCCACCAGTTTGACAACTGCATAAGAGACAAATCGGAAGAGCAAAACGCAGCCAACAGTCCTGTCTCAGGTTTGCACACTCATACAACAAATGTGCTGTAGCACAGCCTGTGGACAGCAGCAATAAGTTTGCAACCGTTGCAGCTGCGGCAGCATTTGCTGCACCCCAGGAATGGTGTCACACCATGGTATGATACCAGGATCACCAGGTCTATATGGACTGGGTGAGATCAGTAATCATGATTGAAATATGAACTAATACCTGCGGACTTTGCGATCATCCGATCACTTTGGACTTGACGGGAGGAGAAGGAATCCTTGCAACTGGCTAGCACTCACGTGCCCCTCATTGTTGCGCCGCGCGCAGCACACTCTGCGAAGTCATGAGCGTCTTTCTTACACAACAACTACAGTCTATTGATAAGCTATGTACAGCTTGGGGTGCATGCGATGACGCTATACAGCAACACCGTCACTCTAAAGCGTGCATTACTGTATGAACCCTCTGGTAGAGCCGTACTGGACAGACTTTGTGGTCATCTATACTCTACATCTTAAACAATGCTGTTGCTTTGTTAACAGGTGTACAAGCTGGCGAAATCACATATTCACATATACTATCCTGAGTTCTGTGGCGCGCAATCACGGTCCTGGTCAACCACACTGTCTGCTGTCGCGTTGTACAACGTCTACAAACTTTGAGACTCTGTAAATTTAATCAAAACAGATCTGCATCAGCAAAGAGTTGCAGTGTCTTGATATCACTGATTTTAACTTGCTGTCCGCGCTAGCAAGCCGTGCCAGATACAGGCATCAAAGTGAACGTCAGTCTTATGAAGATGGTTGCAAACGCTGGCGCGTTACTCTCTGCACGGGGCAAGCGCAATCCAGCACCAGCACTGGTTTGTGCTGCGGTCTTGTGCTTCACTGGCGTTGCAGTCTTGAAATCCCAGAGCTCAACTGGTTGCGAAGGACTGACTGCACGACCTGAGCAGCCGAAACACATGAAACATGGTCATGAAACAGCAGCATGCAGCAAGCAGTGCTCAAATGGAGACTGTCTTGTGGATATGTGTTTCTGCCATAAGGGATTCAATGGCACCAATTGTCAACATGGTGCAGTGCCCAACTGTGCAGCAGAAAAAGCCCAAGGCATCAAAGCATATCTGGAGTGCACTTCCTATATACCTGGCTTTGGTACCACTCGTCTTGCTCCTGAAGTTGCCAAGCTTTGGTCAGACTTCCAGACTTGGGAGGCAGGGGTGTGGATCGCTGATACAGGCAACAGTGACAGGATCCAACAACACTTGGGGTGGTACAATAACTATGCTGCCGTGACTGATTTACTTCGCAAGGGATTCCGACTTGGAAAAGTGTTGGAAGTTGGTTGTGGGCCATACACTCAGTCGCTCACGTTGATCAGCAAGGTGGGAGTCGAAACGTTGGATTCCCTCACGTTAATGGATCCCCTTATGGACATATACTTGCAAAAGGTCAGAAACACTGCTTATCGCAACAGCACTGCAATAGGTGGCAAGCCAGTGGTGTTGGTGAGAGCTCCTGCAGAAGAAGGTGTTCATACACTGCAAGCAGAGTATTTCGATACAGTCATCATGATGAATGTCATTGAGCATGTCACCAATAGCATCACCATCATGAATGGTCTGTATAGATTGCTGAAGCCAGGAGGTATCTTGGTGTTTCATGAGTACAATTATGCCGATAAACCTTTTATATATGACAATGGACACCCCATCAAACTCCATGCCACCACATATGACTTACTTTTGCGCCACTTCGAGCCAATCTATAGACGTGATTTCAATCATGAAGGCGATTATAGCCATGCTATGGGTGTTTACTTCATAGGCGTCAAACCCGCAAACTGAGGTTGTGTGTCTGGGTGCAGTGTACAATTTCAGTAGTACGATCGCAACGATGATTTGAATAATTTCATCAGCTGGGGCTTGTGTGGTGTAGCTGTAGTGAGGCTGCTGCTTGTCTGTTATGCATGTTGGTCAATGGTGTGCTTGGCGCATATCAACAGTGCGCTGGTTGTGATATACCCGCTGCATATCCGGTATATTGTCTCTATGTATAGCAGCTGTGTAGCAGCTCTGCCATGCATGGCGTCAGTGGTCCATGCAGTTATGCATTGTTTTTCACGGTGACAGTACTCAAGCGATTTTTTGGTATGACATACCAACATGGCACACCTGCCAGCGATCAGATAGTACCTGTTAGCTGAGAAGTAGCAGCACAAGAACCCAAGCACAAGTCAAACAGTGTTGAAGGGTGGTATCGATGTTCTGACCTTGTGCTTATAGAAGGACAGCAATTGCAGAAGCGGGGCAAACATAGCATCTAGTCCATCATTGCAGCCACAGAAAAAACAACATAGACCACATTGGATCGCTGCTTCCGGTATATTACGGAGAGGGGGTGACTTTGCTATTTCTCAATATGTATTGATCAGGTTTTTTGATAGTACCTGTCTCAGCTAATAACGATAGAAAATCAAGTTCAAGAGATACAAGAGACTCTTGTAACTTTGCTTGACAGCTGACAGCTCCACATGGTGTTTTGCAGTGTACATGAACCGTCTATAAAGCTTGCTCCGCGCAGTTCCCTGGTGCACCAGCAGTGCCAGACATGCAGTCGTATGTGACATGCCGTGCCTGTAGCGATGCCCTGAAGGTTCAGAATCAATTAGAATCGAAATCAGCGTGTGCCATACTGGCGAGTACGGTTAGTACGAGTCGTCATTATGAGAGTACCATGTCAGCAACAATATACAAAGTGTTGTTGGACAAGAGTGGCATTCTGAGCTTGTTGCTTATGTCCTGGCATGTTGGTATTTAGCGACTTCAGGTCACCAACAGAATGCTTATGTCTGGCAAGCAAAGTTAGCTGCCATTGAAAGCACCCATAATGTGGCACATTCTGTATACCTACGACTACGACCATGACATCCCCCGGCCTTACAGGTTTGGCCTGGCAGTGCCAGCCTGGCAAGCTGTCACACGTCAGTGTTTATGTGCCACACACTCCTGCCAGGAGTGTGATCTGCAGCTCCCCGGCTCTCTCTCTGGCAGCAGTGCCACTGCAGGCTCCAAATTGCAATTTCACTTTGACAAGAAAGGGACTTCAAGCAAGAACAGTCGTGCCAAAATACAAAGAGACAGCGAGAAAGGTGACTTTCAGCCATTACTCAGCCATGTTACCCTCAGAGGTCTACCAGCAAGTTGCTCCAGTATCCCACCAGCAGTTGCCAATTGCTAGCAGCAAGCTCAATTTCAGTGGCACAAGGAGATCAGCCAGACCGTGCTCATCGTCTGTTTGAGTTGACATGCTCATCGTACGATGACGCGTCTTTTTGAGTTGACATTCATGCAGGCCTCCAGACCGTCGCTGATTGCCCGTCTTTAGGGCCATTCATGTTGGCGTCAGTTGAAGAGTCTGCTGGGCATGGCAGCAACGTTCAGGGCAAGGCTCTGCTCGTGTGTACTGCAGCTGGCAGTCTCAGAATGCTGTCAGAGAGTTGCAACGCAATATATGCAAGCGGACATGGTGTACGTACAAAGGAACATGTACGGGCGCTACGCGATTGCTTGACTGTTGCGACGTGCACGTAGCAGGTTTACACGTTTAAGGCTCCACAAATTACAAACAAGAAACTTCTGAGTACACTAATGCCAAGTGTGTTGTTCTTCATACAGCCCGACTCCCTCATCACAGGGTCAACATTGATGCAGTCAAAGGCAGATCACCGACCTGTCAACGTGACTATGAGACTCGAGCATGACAGATCGGCAGTAAATTAAGCATTTTGTCCTCAACCTGTGCACCTGAAGACCCATCAGCCTGTCACCTCACCGGTACACTATCAAAGCGGAATGCCTCGAAGGCAGGGTCTGCCCGAGCTGATTCTGTTCACATTGCTTGTAACAGTCACGAAAGGTAAGTTTACCAAGCAAACATGTGAACCACAAGGTCCGGCAACGCCATGCTTTACATCCAGTAAGTTGACACTGTAGTGGAGGGAACAATAGCATCTGCACAACCTTGAGATCACAGCAGCTCAGCTTAACTCAAGCTTGGACAACAGGGGGTCAGTTGTTGCCAAGAGTAACACGGGTACTGAGTGTTGCTTATGATGAGGTCGAACGTGTTTGACCATGCAGGGGCAGACCAGCAGCGCCAATGGTACGGCAAGTTGCCTCGCATATCAGGCAGAGCCCAAAGCTCCCATGTGATTGAGCCAGCATCTCATAGTCTTAAGGTCTGTATACAACCGTCAACAGGATCATGTACATCTTAGCCGCCCTCCAGAGATGCAGAAGCCAAACAATTGGCAGGGCTCCTTGTCCGGAAGACTGCAATGTTGCACTTGGTTGAATTGCTCATACCCACTGGCCTTCAATCAGACTTGGTATCATGATTGTCACATGGTGTCGTTGCTGAATGCAGGACACACACAAGGAAGTCCTTGATGACTCGACGTTCCTGCGACAAATGCATAACCTTGCATCACAACATGTGACCAATGGCCGCTCTAGGGCGCTAGTATCACTTCTAGTGGACACGGCCCAACATGACTATGTCAAAGGAGCAACAGCGCTTGCCAAGTCATCCATGCTGTATGCACCGGACTACTTCAATGCAAGAGTACTGCTGGTCCTGAAAGGGAGAATTTACAGCAGCGCAGTGCTACAGCAAGCACAGAGTGCTGGTTGGACATTGAGATGGGTTGATCCGATTGATCCACCTCACCCCTCAACTTTCCCACGGTTCAGAGATCAATTTGTGAAGCTGCATTTGTGGAATCTTGTTGAGTACACTCAGGTGAAGTATTGTAGCTTGACAACCGACTTCGTGGCACTTACACCGAAGGTGTCTGCAAGCAACGCATACATACGGGCAATTGGTTTGTTTGCTACAGCAGTCCTCACTTGTAGACACAAAAAACAACAGCCCATTGTACAACGCAAACAGACCATCATGGCCATATGATATGGCGACACTACAAATAGTTGTGTTATGGCTGCACATACCATTCACAACTGTTGTGCAGTAAAGCCCGTTGTTTGTACCATAGCTTGTCTGTAGACCCTAGCAACTTTGTGTTGTGTAGTTGATGATGTTGAACTCTCTTTCTTGGCCAGCCATAAGCAATCCTCTGAGCTTGATGGGATAGCGGACTAAGCCCGCATCTTCTTGCGTGCATCATTGTGCGGATCTAGAAGACTATATTGTATGAGCTTGATGAGGCTTGATATGATACATAATAATAATTGCTACCATATGCCATAGCATCTAGTGCCATCGGCCTCGCGCCCGGTATTTCGCAGGCGGAATTGAACAATTATTACAACCATCCTGTGTACGACAAGGG
>JARWLF010003307.1:0-11429 GCA_029853055.1 Scenedesmus sp. KT-U
GGTATCTGACCAGTCAGCATGTTCCCGTCCAAACGCACAGACTTCAGGAAGTAGCTCAGCCTGTGTGAGAGTAGCAAGCAGACAGCAGGGATGTGCAAGGATTGCATGACTGCAGCAACTTATGCAACACCTGCATGCTCAGATGAGCAAGGTCCAAGAGGCACAAAACATCTTTTTTATCCTATAGCTATATTGAGCTCTTGAACCATACCATGTGCGAATAGAACAGATTCGAACAGCTGTGCTTGTTGCAGGTTCAAAGTTGCATGTTGTGGGAGGCTGCTTGCCTGCATGTGTAGACAGCAAACAATGGCCAGGAGAAACAACAACAATAGACCGGTGTCAAGATTAAGGGACTTACCCAACAGCATCACTCAGAGTGCCACTGAGCTTGTTGTAGGAGAGGTCCACTACTGCTAGGCAGGGTGAATGCCAGAAGCTCTCATCCAATCTGCCTGTCAGCTGGTTGTAGCTCAGATCAATCTCCATAAGCACCGGCATGCGCTTCATGTCTCTGCTGATTGTCCCGGTCAACCTGTGATGGATGCAAGAGGAGGACAAGAGAAGGTGGGCAAGCGCCATGTACAATGCATGACATGATGAATTATTGATGATCCATGGCACTGAAAAAACACAGCCTTGGCAGTGAACAGCAATACTTGCTGTCAAGTGCATACCATCATGGGTAGAATCCAGCTTCTTTGCACAGGCAAAAACTATACAAGCAAGTTTGTTGTTCTTTGTCAGGTACAATGTGCAGTTGGGAAGCATCTCAGCACCTATGGGCTGATGTATGTTCAGACACTTGCACCTGTTATGTGCTATCTTGATCACATAGAGTGCAGGCAGCTTGTATACAGCTGGAGGTAAGCTTCCTGAAATATTGTTGTTGCTCATGTACAAGACTGCCATCTTGGGCCAGTTCCAATAGTGGGCATTGGGTAAAGTCCCACTGAATCTGTTGTCGCTGATGTCCAGATATCTCAGATTTGTACATCCGAACAGCGGTCCAATGTCACCAGTGAGGCGGTTGCCCTGTAGGTCGAAGGCAATCAGCCCAGCCTCACAGAAGCCTGGCGGCAAAGGGCCAGTCAGCGAGTTGGATCTTGCGCCCAGTCGCTTGAGATGCTGCAGGTTACCAATGCTAGCAGGTATGGTACCAACAAGGCCCATCTGACCATTGGAGTTGTAGCCTGAGTTACAATGGCAGCACCGTTGGGTGGTCAGCAAGCACCCCAGGACACAGAACAACAGTACCTGTTTGCTGCGCTAGGGGCAGGCATGGTATGGAACTATGGCACGTGCCCGCAAGCAAACCCCTGGCACTAGACAGGTCCAGGTTGTCCCAAGGATTAGTGCCAAAAGACACAATTAGTTGCTGAATCTTTGCTGCACAGTCGCCCGCGCTCCCTTGCAGGTCACTGCCAGGTAGCAACAGTTCCTTGCTTATTCAATTGCTGGAGTCCATCAAGGCAGCACACACCTGTGAAACTTGACAAAGCAAGGTTCTGCAAGGCCTGCAGCTCTGATATCCACTCAGGAATTGTCCCGTGCATGCGGTTCCTGTCCAGTCTGAGATCCATCAGTGCAGTCAGATTGCGCAGTGCATCCGGAATTGTGCCATGAAGTTCGTTTTTGGCTGCAAAGCAACAGAGGCAATCCATAACAAAGAGCACGTTGCTGATGAGTTCAACCTGCTTGGAGCTTGTTTATACAACGCCCTCCAAGATGCGAAACCTCTGGAGTCCTCAAGCAAGGATTACTCATGCAATACAGATGCTTGCCTGTAGGTCAGGCAGGCATTGTGCACCGCACAAGGCTTGCTTCCAGCCAGCCACTATTCATTGGTCACAAGCTGCCGCTTAACAGCAAAGAACTGCACTTTGCGCTCACCCAAGCTCAGTTTAATCAGGTGTCTTAGCTGCCCCCAGAAATTTGTCAAACTCCCCGTCAAGGAGTTGCCTCCAAGATCGACACTCATCAAACCACAGGCATGCAGTTGGGCTATGCCCTGCTGAAATTGCAAGTTCTCCACACTGCCAGTCAGGCCATTGACAGTCAGCTGCAGACCCCACACAGAATTTGTGACCATGCAGTAACCCAGGTTGCGCAGAGCTGCAGTACAGCATGTCACCCCATGCCAGCTGCAGTAGCTTGGCATCTGACCAACGTTAGTTGATGCCATCAACTGGCTGCATGACATTCTGTCAACGTCACTCCAGCCCTGCTTCTGACGCCATGTAGTGAGCAGCTTGTCTGATGCTGCAGACTGCGTACTTCTGTAGAATGCTGCAAGAGCTTTGCAAGTAACTTCCTGGCAAGCTGCACCGCAGGTGGCTGATGCTGCGCTCAGCATCACAACAGGGCAGTTCAACGTCTCTGCTGTAGTAGCTAGAACCAAGTGCCAGGAAGCCACTAAGATAGAGAGCGCTGAAAGGCAACAGTGTGCAGTACACCAAGCAGCTGCGTTGGCCGTCTGACCCGTTGTAGCATGCCGGAAATGGTAGATCATGATCAGCAGAAAAAGGATGTCAGTCAAGAAGTGACGCCTTGAGTGTGTATGTGTGTGCAAACGCCGAGGTGCTTATGTGATCCGTGATTCATCGACATTACAGGCGTCACTGTATAGCAGGTCCTGGCTGCAAAGAGGCGCATAATGTCACACTGTTCAATAGTGTTGGCAGCCGTACTCAGTACTACTGTTGCCAAGTCGCGGCGACAGAGATTGTCAAAGTTCAGTGCGCGCCATGTTGGACCGATGACAACGGAATGCAATGACCTGAATAGTGTCTGAAACCTACTCAGCTGTACGTATTATTGATGTCTGTAACATGTATCCGAAGTACGGGATGAAGTTTCATCAACTTACGATGTGAACTGACTGTCGTCGCTGATGGAGCCTTCAATAGATTGCGGTCGAACTTAACAAAAAAGATGTATCATTTTGTTTGCTGTCAAGCAGCGTGCGAACCCAGACAGGTCCAGGCACAGGCAACCGTCCACGATGCAGTCGGTTGCAAGTTGCGTACATGCTTTACGCTGATATTCTGGTTGACGAATCTTTCTTTGGCATCACACGCCGCGCCTACATGCCCTGGCATAGCGCCAGGATTGTCAGCTTTTACATGCACAGCAGTTTGCAAGGAAGTTACTTGTGAAGCTCTGGCACGATTTTACAGCAGCACCAGCAACGTTTCCTCTCCAGGTGCAAGCATCTGGTGTGAGAGGTCTGGTTGGATATCATTGTCGACTAGCACATGTCGAGAAGTGCTTGCAGTACAAACACCAGGGGGTTTACCAGTCTACTGCAGCTGGTATGGGGTAACATGCTGCACTGCGAACCTACATCAGATGGGGTATTGTCTCGTCATTGGTTCCGTATGGGGCTTGGAACTCGATGTCAATGGTCTGACAGGCAATGTGGAACACCCTGTATTTCAAGGCAGCATTGCACAATTGCACGCCTGTGGCCTAATGAGTCTCGTCCTGGATGGAAATCACCTATCAGGAAGACTAACAGATTTCTGGGGGGAGTTATCGAACTTGATAACACTTGTGATGAGTAAGTGCAACAGGAGTAGGAGAAAAAACGATATTGACATTGATCTGTTCGTATGGAATTGCATTGACACACCACAACAGCAGTTGTCAGTGGTCATTGGGTAGACTATTCCAACCACTCAGGGTTAGAATAGGCGTTTGACTTTGGCTTACGGCCAACCCTGATCCCTGAGGACATTATCTCTGAGCAGTTGCCTGTTTGATGCTTGCTGTGCAGGCAGGAACCTCATTGAGGGGACTATAACTGATGGCCTGCGCAACCTCACTAGGCTTGCACAGCTGTCGTTCGACAAAAACCCCATGCATGGTTCTTTGCCAGAGTGGCTTGGAGAGTTGAGTTTACTGCAGGTGCTGAGCTTCAGTGCTATGGAAGGTAGGTGAACTTATGCATGGCATTTGCTGCCATTGGAGTGCCTGTCCCATCTATGCATAGAGTGAAAACCGTATGGTGTGAGTATTTTCTCGGGGTCACAAGGCAGGTTGCCCTGACTCTGCTCTGTCTCAGTGTTGTTGATCCTCAGTCAGAGTGTCTCTTGCTGTTGTTGCATGGGGCTGCAGGATACAATCCAGATGGGAGAAGAGGGCTGATTGGCACAATTCCCAACAGCATCAGCAATCTGCAGCATCTGAAAAGATTGGGATTGAGAACCAACGCTCTGACTGGCTCTATTCCTGAAAGTTTGTGTCATCCTGGTATATTATCCATAGATCTGAAGGGCAACAGCTTGTATGGAGATATAGGCCAATTTCTCCGGTGCACTGATCTACAGTACCTTGATATAAGCAACAATAGGTTTGCGGGCACTCTGCCAGATATACCCTACTGGGGTTGGGAACAGATGTTTGTGCTGGAGGCCAATGACAACAGAATAGAAGGCACCTTGCCTGCAGCTTTTTACAAGCTGCCTGAGCTTTTCTCTGTTGCCCTGGCCAAGAACAGGTGAACACAGGGACCTTGAAAGCGAGGAGTGATACACCATTTCACCAATACATGCTGCAGGCACATGCATGCAGTATCAGTTCTGTCTTGCTGCATGCTACAGAACTGTTGTGTGCGGTTGCAGGTTAAACGGCACAATCAGCAATGACCTGCAGCGCATGGACTACCTGATGATAGTGAATTTGCAGAACAACCACTTGACAGGGCAGATCGATGAGAGCTTCTGGCATGCAATGTGCTTGAGGTCTGTGGATCTGTCACACAACAATCTGACAGGAACATTGAGTCCTGCTGTAGGGTAAGTAATGCAGTGTTGCATGTCTAGCGAATAAGAACCTGCATCCTGCTTTGCGAGCCACCTGTCGTCATGCCTGCTACATGCTAGATGGGCTATGCTGATATGAGTTGTTGTTGCTCTCTGTTTCTCTACTGAAAATGCTTCATCTGACTCTGGCATGAGCTGCCCAAGAAAGGCAGGACACAAGGCATTGAAAGCCACAACGATGCTGATTGACTTCAACTGCAGGATTGGGTACTTTATTGAGAACATACAGCTGGAGGGCAATCAGCTCAATGGAACCCTACCGTCAGAGCTTGGGTTGCCAAAAACCTTGACTTTTGTGTCGCTGGATGACAACCCGTTGAGCTGCAGTGGCAATACCACAGATATCGCAGGTGGCACAGAGTGTGAAGAGGTCAAGCTACTGCCTTGCTTTTTGCAGCTGAGCTCTGTGACAGTACCTAGGGCAGATGCATCGTATATGGAATGTCCTCTGGTCATCAGAAAACCACATGAAGTTGCGGTACAAGATTGCCAGGGAACTGCATCATCACAGTTGGTGAGTGACCGTGTGCCTGCAGCCAAGTCAGACTATGTCAGCAGCAGCTGCAGTCTGTACCCAGGATGCCATCTATTGTCCTTTGTACTGTGAAAGAGCCAGTGAAAGCAACCTAACTTGTGTGGCTTTTACCAGGGTCAAGAGGTTGCCATGCTGCCTGATGTCAACCCTTTGTCACAAGTCTGGGAGCTGGATCCAGATTACTACCAGTTTCAGGGGTGCAATTGTTTTGGGGTGAGTGGTTAACCTCAGTATTGTATGCTGCTGGTTCACTTGAGAGCCTTGTGTCAACCCAATCATTGATAATTCTGCAGTCTGCTTCCTGCCGCTGCCTAGCCAGCTACTTAATGTAGTATAATAATATGTTGTTATTGATGCTGTTTCTACAGGGCTTTGAAGAAGTGTGGAATGATGCACGCACTGTCCTGTCCTGCAAACCAGCTGCCTATACCCTGCCTCCTTGGGTAGTGCCTGTTGCAGCAGCTCTGTTTGCTGCTGGCTGCATGTTGTTGGCAGCTGTTGGCCTTGTAGTGTGGCTCAGTGTAGCAGTGAGACTCAAGCGCAAGTGGCAGAGGAAGAAGGATTTGCTGGAGTACACAAAGAAGGGTATGCCCAATGGAGGACATGCAACCATAGTGGTAACTAATGTGGAAGGCCACTCAGGTAGAGAGCTGATCCACTAAGCCAGCTCCAGCTCGAGGTATCAAGCAGCTGTATGGACTCACTGCGGTCTGCAGTCATGGTGGCATGGCTGCCACTCACAGTGGCAGGAAGGCTGAGGAGTCTGGCACTCCACAAGGAACCCACTCCTCGAGCTCGTATCAGTTTGACTGTCCAACAGCGTCCTAGCTGGAGGTCTGCATAGTCGCGGTGGCTGGGCAGCTAGAGACTCCTCTGGCATGCAACCCCTATAATGTTCAGCACAAGATCATCTTCTCACAAGCAGCAG
The DNA here is from genome assembly GCA_029853055.1 of Scenedesmus sp. KT-U. NCBI lineage: Eukaryota > Viridiplantae > Chlorophyta > Chlorophyceae > Sphaeropleales > Scenedesmaceae > Scenedesmus > Scenedesmus sp. KT-U. The sequence continues at coordinate 6,290 of JARWLF010003307.1, forward strand.
CTTCAGCCAAGTGCTTGCTGTACTTCTGCATGTATCCCTGCAATAGGTTTGATCCACAAGAATGCAGAGGCGACTGCACGAGCTATCAAGATACAGAACACCGTGCTGCGCAAGGTGGCCCTGGCTAACGCCGGACATGTCATCCGCCCTGGAGATGTGAGCTGGAGTGTGGCCTTCCATCGCCCGGTGGATGCAGTCGCATTCTGTTTACAGGTGCCTTATTGTCCGGCTGTTCTCATTCCCTGTGCATCAAAACAGTGTTACCTCAAGCCTGTTGCAAGCCTGCTCATGTCATTGCCAATTCTGGCCACCCTGTTGTCATGCTGCATGCATGTTCATCGCATTGGTAGACAGGTATAAGTCTTGGTGTAGCATCACTACCTTGTCAGCTGCCGCATGCTTGCACTCATGTCTCACGACCTGGTTGTTCACATCATCATTCAACTGTTATAGTTGGACTAAGTTGCACAGTATATCACTTCTGATGGCACATTGATACATGGCTGGGGTTTTGGGATCACATAGATATACAAGTAATACACGTCAGCTTGTCGAGGTTGTGTTGTCTGTCTGATGCAGGTACAACAGGCACTGCAAAAGAGCCCATGGCCCATTGACCTCGAGTTCAGGTCACCAGAGCTATATGTCAAAGGGTCACACCTGAATGCTCCAGTGGGCAATGACCCCGGTGATGCGGAAGTGTTTGTTGCTGGCCAGGCAGACACAACGTCATGTTCTCCTGCAGCAGCTGATGGTGTATCAAAGAGATCGCACAATGGAGACCCAACAGGAGCTAACAATCAGTTGTCATCCTCTGAGCCTGCCATAACGCAAGTCAGGGTGACCACCACACCAGGTTTTCGTGAAAATCTGTGCCAGTGGCTACCATTCTTGGCCACAACAGGTAACAGGGTGGCAGACAGCAGTTCCATGAACATGGATACCAGCAGCAGTCCAGCAGGGTCATGTGCAGTATCCAGGAGGACGAGTCTGGTTGGCCCCTCAATCACAAGTCACACACCTGGCAGCCAACGCTCAAGCATCTTGCACAACCAGTCGCCTGGAAGCGGTGTTTTCTGCCGTAAAGGCAGAGGTGATGGTTCGTCTGCTGGCGATGGGATTATCAGAGGTTTGAGGGTTCAGATGGGCGTTGCCAGTGGTCATGTGCCATCAGGCACTGACATCGTACACTCTGACTTGCTACGTCTGGCCACAGGTGAGTGATTATGCAAAAGTAATGTCAAAGGTGTCATCAGTAGTGAACATCTCTGATCTCAAAAATGAATTATGCTGGCCCTTCTGATGTAGAGGTATATGTCTAGCTTTTCAGATATGTTATCAGCAGGCATGTGTAGAGCCATTTGCCCCATGAGCCCCAGCTGGAGATGAGCTTTGCACAGCATGTTGTTGCCTGTATTGTCCTCACTCGTGATGCCAACACTGCTTGTCCAACTGTTGGGAGTGTGCTTGTATGTGAGGTCAAATGCTCCTGAAGAGCATGCAACGTTCAGTAAAGGTATTACACCTGCAGTACATGTTGGAGATATCTACTATGCAGACTGTACCTTTATTGTGCACTGGCTTGACTTTTTGGGCTGTTTACTGCTGCAGCTATATCAAGCTTTGCAAACGGAGGCCAAATATTGCTGGACTCCCGCACTGCTATTGCTGTCAATAAGCATTTGACCGAGCTGGGTAGTGTAGACCACACTGGATACAATGACACGCTGCTAACAATGGCTTACCATGGGATGTTCAAGAAGCAGGCAACTGCTGCTTTCAGGTATGCTGCTTTGATGGCATATTTGGTTTGAGATCTGTGAGTGCCACAGATTCTTGTACACCTTTCGTCACTATCGGATTTTATGATGAAACCTGCAATAAGTGTTGAGGTCTGATGCTTGTTAGGCTCATCCCTTCATGTCACAATGGCAGCAATGTATTCCACTTGCAACACGTGACAGGGTTGTAGGGTGCCTTGGTTGCGGAGCAAAATCTCGACAGAAGGATACAGAACCCTTGCTGCTGAGCATGGGCCAGTTCTGGGTGCCCAGCATCAGCAGCGTCACAGCAGCCGCGACAACAGCAGCAGCCAATAGACAAGACCATGCAAGCATGGGTATGGTCACAAGAGCAGCCATCTCTCTGCTGCAGGATAAGCACACCAGCCTGGACAGCACTATGGCACAGTCACTGTCATTGCAACCTGCAGACAGTAAGGCGGCTACTACAGCTGCGGCTGTCGCTGTCTACTATGGTGGACAAGGAGTAGATGCCCTCACCAGGCACAGTCTTCAACTGCATAGCATCACTGCTCGAGTGCAATATGAACGGTTGATGGCATGGACAAGTCAACTCAGCTTTCCTTCTGATACACAGAGGATGACCAAGGGCTATTTCGAGGCACCAGGTGGGTTACAACAGGGTGTCTGTGAATGCTTTTCTGGGTCTCCACCACGATATGTGCTGTTGTTGTCCACATGCATAAAACATTTCGCATGATGAGCACCATGCACGACAACGGGTCGTATGGGAGTCGAGGCATGTGGAGGAAGCTGTTCGTGTCCTTTCATGATCTTGCAACAATTCCATGGATGTGTGACACGACTTCACTTGCTGCCATGCTCTGTGTTTGCAAAAGGTACCTTGGCAGCAGACCTCAGCCCCACAGCAGCCTTCTCAGATACTGAACGCCCGCTGCTGCCAGCAGTAACCATGGTTTTTGCTGCTGTTGATGGTGGCAAGGCCTTGGTGCGTAAGAATGAACAGATTGCAGCATATGTACACAGCGTGCTGACCTGGGTCATGCAGGTGAGCTCAATCCACTATCCTTCACTGCAGCAAGATCGTGTAGCAGCTCCAGCATGTGCGTGCTGTCATCCTTGTAAAGGTTGCTTGCTCAGCTTGTGGACCTGCAAGCCGCTCTTCAGGCTGCCTGTGCCTGACCCATATGCGATTGGTACCTTCATGAGCAAGTTGCTATAGCCACATGCAGGCGTCACTGCTGTGTTTCCCTGATGGTTACCTCTGTCGTGAACAAGAAGCTGTCCTCAAGTACATGCTGGCTTTCAGTGAACCATCAGAAGCAGCCAAGTGGTGCCTGCTAGTACAGGTGAGCAGAAGCATATGTACATGCGTAATGCCAAGGGTTAACCTGTGCACCTGTTGTTGTCGCGCCCTGGCCTGGTCTGAGGTATAGTGTGTCAACAAAGCATCGACTGCCTGCTCACAGAACCAACAGTCATGACAGTGGGTGGCTCTAATGAAGTTTGCCCTAGCCTGCCTAGCGATGCCCCATCATTGGCCAAGAATGGCTGGTGATCCTGAATACACTGCTAGGCCAGCAACTTTGGGGTGATGCAAGCTGTTGCGTTTGCTGCTGCGCAATGTTATGCAGGAGCTGCTGATGCATATTCCATGGCCAGCAGAGGTGCTTGCGGCTGTGTCTGATCTGCAACTTCCAGGCTCAGCATCAAGTGAACCTGCTTCAGTGCCCTCTGCTGAAATAAGGAGGAGCAGGATTGGGCTCAAGATGGGACTGGCTGATGGTATGCCAGACTCCATCACACCAGATTATGGGGTGCGTGTACAGTGTTGGCTTGCTTATGCCTGAACATAGATGAGAAGTGCAACAGTCTGTGGTTGCATGCAGTCCAAAGTAGACCACCAACCATCAGTGCCATCAGCAGCTTTGCCTACCTCTGACACACTTGGCAAGTCACCATGCCAGGTTGCATATGGTACACCATGCATGTCCACCATGTTTGACACGCACTCCTTAGGCAGCAAACAACGGGCGCATAGCAGCTGCTGTAACAGCTCAAAGGAAAGACAATGAGCACGTGTGATGCTGCATGCATGCTCTGGTATGTTTGCTTATAACCAGGGACTATGCCCCCGCAGGGTCGTGCCGATTACTTTGGTGCCTCTGTCAACTTGGCGGCTCGTATCATGGACGCAGCTGCTGATGCTGGCAAAGTGGTCATGAGCTGTGAGATGGCTGATGCTGTATTTACGTGAGTTAAGCAGTGTGGAGCTCTCAACCTGACAATTGAGATTGTCAAAAGCAGATCACTGGCTTCAGGACACACAACAAGTGTAGTTGCCATCTTCAGAAGTACTTATCATTTATCATCCAGTTAGTGCATGACCCATTGACAGACAATCACAACTGTTCCTGCATGTTGCCCATTCAAGCCCTCTGCGGTCGGATCACATTCATATGAATTCAAGCTAAGCATGCTTGGGTGCTATGTAGTGAGCGATACAAATTGCTACAGCACTTTGTCTTTGTTGCATGCAGCACATGGCGGTATAGTGTTCACACAGCAGCTGACAATCCCAAATCACTGAAGCAACTAGTAATTTCAGAGGCTGATGAGTCACAGGTGATACAGCTGACCTGAAGCAGCTTGCTGATTGTTGTAAGCCTGACTGCAACATGCTTTACACACGTACCAGCCGCCATGCTGTTCCAAACTGATCCATTCCTGTGGCTAGTGTGTAGCAGGAAAACATCAGTAGTAGCTGCTCAGGCAGCTGGATGTGGCCAAAAGGACAGTGGGTACAGGCAAAGGAGCTATCAGTGGACATTTCAGCAGCTCTACTGCCCTGTCTCGCAGGCAGCTTCAACTCCAAGGCTTCCAGCTGCCTTGCCCTGCAGCAACATGCAGCAAGGGACCAGCGCAGACTCAAAACCACTTCTTGCAGATAGCGCTGTCCAGCGAGTGGTGCATGTCAGCGCCCACCACATAGGCACATATGCATTCAAGGGTTGTGGCGCACTGGACATGGTCTGCTTGACAAGTGACGCTATGCCACCACCGCTGGATGCCAAAGACAGACAGCAACCCAAAAGTGCAAAAGGTAAGTCACTGTGTAGCCATGCTGGCTGTTTTTGCGGTATGTAGCTTGACATTTCAGCGACACCTGGCAGGCAGCTGCAGGGTTTCAGACATCATCTCCCAAGCTGCTTGTTTGTGAACAGGTGGGTTGGGCAGTCATCTGCAGAGCTGTCCGAGTAGCCAGGATTCTCATCAATGCCAGCTGAAGCAGTCTGCCTGCAACAATTCATGCTGAGGTGTGCATCTTTAATGATTGCAGGTACCCTCATATGGCAGTCTAGTGGCCCTGTGGTTGG
>JARWLF010003332.1:0-11521 GCA_029853055.1 Scenedesmus sp. KT-U
CATGATTTGACATTCCTGATCTGTTCTATCTTCTCACTGTTTCTTTCCTCTCCTCCATGACTGTTGGTGATTGTTTGAGACCCACCGTGATGTTCATCACTCACCTGATCCAGGTCAACCAGTCTGGACATCTGTCTAGTAGTGTGAGGCCATACCAGGGGTACCGGATGATCTGAGACAGCAGCAGCGACAACAGCAACAGCTGTCAAAGTCAGGCATCACACACCTTGGGGACTTCTTGTGTGGTGCAGCATTATGCTGTGCTGCGTGATGGGCCATTGTTGCCAATAGTCACACGTCTCCAGGCAGTGCACTCAGCATCAGTGATGTGTGAAGTCCTCATCGAAGGTGATTGCAGACAAACAGTTCTCCCCAGCTGTCTGTTCTGTTTGCTGTTCCTCTCGATCAACCTATTCTCACCTCCCCGAGAGACCAGCAGACCAACATCAACACAGAACAAACATGTGACTGCAGCTGTGAAGACACAACGACCGGGACAAGCGAGCAGCAGAGCACCGGCAGGAAAGTTGCTACTGCTGTTTTCATGCAAGCATGCGTGTGCTGTTAGAGCTGCGTTGACGTACAACACAGGGTCCAGGAGGAAATGCCCGCTGCTGTTTGTCACACTCAAAACACAGTGAGATGGATGGATGTCAAAGCTTATGTCACTACGTCCTGGATGAGGGGACTGGTCGGGATGTAAGAGCGACTACGAGTGACCGCTGATCATCGCTTGGTGTATCCTTCAACACAGTGCACTGGTTACTCGGTTCACTGCAGCCAGTATGCCAGGTAGAGACATGACACTCTGTTGTGTAGTTGAGTCACTGTGAGCACCACTCACCTTTGGGATGCCAACTGCAAACTTAAACAGAGCATTAGCTCGTCCCAGCCATTGCCAGAAGTTGCTGATTGGGCTGCTTGGCACAATACCTGTGGTGCACCAAGAACTTGTTGACGCTGCTGGCTGTGGTTTGACATGCGTATAGGAGGTATCGCGCAACTGCTGTTGACTGATCATTCAAAACAACGTGTGTTTGATGATTAAGGGCGATGCAGCTACAATGCAGCACCAGATGTCTGTTAATGGCAGTGTTGACATGGTGGCACAAGAGGCCCTGCTGACCAGAGGTTCATCACTCCCCACCTGTCCCAGCGTGAACTATCTCGACAAACGCAAGGAATTGCATCCATCCTGCAAGATGCGGTTTATTAGATGATGAAGAGCTGGCGGGTGCCGAAGATGTCTTGTAGCCAGTACTGCTGTACTCATTCCACATGTGTGTGTTGCCTACTTGCATACTGGCTGCCTGCCAAGAAACTAGCCTGGTAGTCTGCGCCTGTTACATATGCATTAACAGCTTTCAAGAAACATAAGGTCCATCCAGCGGCTTGAATGAAGTTGTACACTACCAAGTATGTCTTGATAGCTGGGTGGGGGTTGGGCTCGTGCTGGTGGAAAGCCATACTGTAACAATCGTACAAGACGGCTGAATGGTCTGCATTTGTAGCATTAGAACAGGATTCGCTGCTCTTCTCACGGGTGCAAACTACTCGACAGTAATCGTCGGGTGGCAGACGTACGGCCGGACTGGGAAATGCTTTACTCTATGCCTTCGATTTGCATACAGAGTACGATGCTTACAGACGTTTTGCGGTCGTCAGTCTGAGTGCATGTCGAAGAGACGCAACACGACGCAGAGACGCAACACCTCGTTGAGCATATTCACCTTTACGAGCTACTTCCTGTTTTCACCTGTGCAAGACGCAGCTGCAAGACAATCACATCATATTACTCTGTCGATCTAAGTGTGGACTGCCGCACAAGCCAACTAGCACAAGCATGAAAGTGAAGGTTCTTGTCCTGCCCATCCTGGGTAGATACTGGCTGTACCATGCATGGAAGGAGGCACCAGCTGCTGGAATGGTTGTAAAGGACTGGAGACAGGGAGCCAGTCTGCAAGAGAAGGCCAGCTTGCTTGTCAGCAGCCTGCAGGCCAAAGTGAGTAATTGAGTCATGATGTCACTGGGCTCCCCCAAGAGCCTGCTCAGACCGAGATGTACTGGATGAAGCCCGTCCATTGTACCATTGCATCAATCTTGCTGCACTCATACTCTGGTAAAGTAGTGCAACAAGCAACTTCAGTATATATAGGAAAGCTTATTATTGGCCATCATTTTGTGTGTCCAGTTCCAGCTGCCATCACTCCCATGCATTGTGTGCATCTGAACCTCATACATACTCTTACAGTTTACCAGCAGCTTTTTGTTTGAACCAGATTGTGCTGCTGCTGTCCCCTTCCACCATGCTGTCTCCTGTACTAGGCTTCCAAGACGGCAGAAGAGCAGTGGCACAAACTGGAAAAAGCTCCTGCAGGCACATTCAATAACACACTGTTCAGGTGTCGTGCAGCATCCTTGCGTTATGAAGTTTGGGCTTGCGATCGATATTCCCATTGCATGAATTCTTCAGAGATAGCAGCTTTTTGCAGTGTGTCGCCATCGTAGGCCAGCTATCCTCTGCTGTGTCACTTGAAGATATGAGCTCTTATTTATCAAAACAGAAACATAACCGTTTCCCAACGCTGCATACATTGTTCCTCACGACCACACCAATCTGCTTCTCATCCTGTCATCAGGTTTGCTCAGTGGGCCATGTCCAAGGTTGACCCCTCTGAGACACTCCTCAAGGCACTGCCACCTCACGCTCAAAACCTGGACATTGTGTACCCGGTGGGTGGAACACAGTCAGGGACAGCAGCGTGGCAAGTGCAATGACAACGGCAACAGCACACTCAGAAACAGCAGCAGCAACAGCACAATCAGCGGCATCAGCACAGGGTCTTGGGCAGGCTCCACAAGTAGTGTGATGATGTAGCTTGAGCACATGGTGCCAACAGTGTACCAACTATTCACGACATCTACTGCTGCATGTGCTCAACATAGTTTCAAAGCAAGCTTATCACACAGCGTGGTGACCTTGGTTGACTGCCCTTGTGTCTGTCCTGCACCCCCTGGATCACCACACCCCACCTTCAGGCCAGTCTTCCAGAGAGGTTGGTGCGCAGACGCTTACGACTGTTAGCCGCCAAGGCTGAACCCTTCCACAGCAGCAGACTCAGGGTTTGGTCAGCAGCACTGCTACCTCAGCTGCCTCTGATTCCGCTGCCCCTGCCAAATGTGACCATCTACTACACGATATGGAGGATTGTGTCAAACAGATCAGCAGGGAGAGGTGGGTTGATGATAGACGACTTCATAAGCAGCTGTGTTTTGTACTTGGCAACAGCAGCGATAGACTGCAGAGCAGTCACTGTGGCGGCAACTACAGCAGCAGCAGCTATCTGTGACCTCATGTGGCTCACATTGTCAGCAGTGATCAGCCATGTGTTGATAGGCTTGTGGTTGGCCAGCTATAGTGCTGGCATGGCTTCACCAAGGCATTATCTGCGCATGAGGGCAGCACTGCGGGCTGCTGATGGTGTGCATGTGGTTTGTGGTCTATCGTTTCATCCTTAGGTGCTCGTGAGTTATCTGCTGCCTTGGAGTTACACAGCGATCAGCAGAGGCAACGCCTGGCACATAGGTTGTGCCAGCTACAGCAGCAGGGGGTTGTGCTCAAGAAGGGATCTTGGGCTGAGAAACTGGCAGCAGAGGAGCACAGGTCAGCAGCAGACAGCATGAAGGGTGGCAGCTGACATCTGGTCTTACAGCGCTCATCTCCTTGGAAAGACCAACTAGTGTGAAATTTGCTGCTGTTTGGGGGCCGGGTGTGTTGTGCAGGCGTACAGTGGCTAGTGTTGAGGTCTACCATGTTGAGGTCCTGCATGGCTGGACACATGACTAAAGCAGCTTGACACTGTGACACTGTTCTTGTGTTGCTGCAGGTCAAGGTTAGCTAGTCATGGTGCCAGTCAGCAGCCAGCCAGCGGCAGTGATGCAACACCCAAGCGTCTGCCAGTGCCCCACTTCCAAGGGGACCAGCAGCTTGACAAGTTGGTGATGCCTCGTGACAGGTGAGCAGTGGCTGGAGGCTGAGCGTCTCTCTGTGAGACGTTGTTGCTGCAGTACACTCTGTTGCTGAAAATATTCCCTGGCGCCATGCAAAGAGGCAGCAAAAGCAACGCATCAATGAACTGACTAGCTGGCAAGAGAGCTTGGTTCTCTGCAAGTGGTACATACACCAACTGTGTTGCTGCATATGTTTGCACTGTGCCAACCCAGTGTGCTTTGCTTCTCCTGCTGTATCTGCTGCAGGCGGCACATCCCATTGCCAGAGTCTGTTGTGACTCAGCTGGCTGATCTCTACCAACAAAATCACTTGTTGGAACATTACAAGGCGGCTAATAGAAAGTGCCTGGGGAACAAGCAGCAACAGCAGACGAAGCATCCAGAACAGCAGCAGCAGCAACAACAGCAGCAACAGCAAGCCTTCAACAGCCAAGGTCCCACCTCTGGACAGGCACCACAACACTTACCGGGCTTCACAGCAATGGCTGGTCCGCAAGTTCAGGCACAGACACACACCATGGCAGCAGAAGGCCGCAAGCATGGCTAGGCAGATGTCAGGTTATAGACCACATGTGCACATTACTGCCGTATACCTGCACAAGCCTTCTTCATCAGCAGCATGCAGAAACGGCGCCTGCGCTCTGTCGAGAAGTATCTGTCATGTTCAGCGCAGACACTTAGCAGAGCAGCACAACAAAGGACAACTATCAAGTGGCACTGGGAAGCTTTCAACACTGCTGGGCCATGAGCTATCTGCCATGTGCATAGTGGTTTTGCTCCCAGCAAACTAGCTTCCGTAAAATCAACCGTGCGGCTGCTGGACTGCAGCATTTGCAGGTCACTTCTGGTCATTGCCTCAACAGCAACCGTATGAATGAATGCAAGTGGCTACAAGTAGACACAGGGGGCCCACTTAGACCTGGTGCTGTGAAACTCCAACACGACTACCAGCATGAAGAGAGCCGGTTCAGCTGATTGACCTGAACTGGGTTGCAGGCTACAGCACATAGGAAGGAATAAAGACGAATTGTGTTGCATGTCTCATGGATTCGTTGTACTGTACGTGTTGCAGCAACGGCAGTCATTGCAGTTGAAGCCTTCAGTGGTGCATTGAGGTTTGGTACTTTAAACAAACTGGCTTTGAGAGAAAGCCAAAGAGCCTCTATCATGACCTGATCAGGACCATGCTTGCACAGGCTGTTTGTGCCTCTGGCTACAGTATCGTTGACAATTTTGTTCAAAGGTAGCAGCAGACTTGACAAGCTGGGAAGCAGGAGGGAGACGTATGTTTGCGATATCTGCAGATTGTCATGACAGCTGATCAGCTGACTCATTGGTTGGTATATTGTAAAGGCCAACCAGTCATCGTTATGGTTTTGATCTTCCGCAGCCATCAACACGTATCCGTGGACAATTCCCAATCTGATGTTGAAGTCATATATAGAGTTTACACCTAGATTTAGATCTTGATGACCAGGACTGTATTGCTGCTGCAAACATTGCCCTGGGGTGACACCCAGCCTGACAACGAACCCTCGTTGAATTTACACAAACATGAACATGAATCGGCAATACAACTGCAGTGACTTCCAACGTCACGATCACGCCAGACTGACATAGCAAAGATGCGACTCCACTCTCCTGAGGCAACATAAAGAACCATCGTCCAGGGTTGTCGTGAGCTATGCCATAACTTTACTGGCAGTAGAAGCCAGGGGGTGCAAACTGAGACCAACAAAAATCTGAACTGAAACAACTCCAAACAGGACTGACTGCGAGCAAACAACAGTGACTACTTGAGTAGTGGATGACACAGTAACGTACACTTGGGATGGCACTTGTGTCTGCAAAAGACACACATGTCTGTGCCAATGTGCCAATGAAAACAGCCACAGCGCACTTGCTCAGTGCCCTCGCAGAATGAAAAGATATGCAAACCAATGCTCTACATTAGAGAGCGTAAGCCAGATGACAGCTGTGCCAAAGATATCGAGCCAGGTGCAACACAGCTGCAACACCACCAGCCTGTCCACCGTTGGTAGACTCAGTGGTCAAGTACTACACAACATCAGCAGTATGACAAGCAATGCTAGCGTAACACTGTAGCATGACTGTAGCAGGACGTCAGCCAGACAGTAGCCCCAACAAACTTCAGCAGGCAGAGCACAACAGCTATGAATAGCCTGACATGCAGCAAGTAACCTGCCAACTGCTTCAGGTTCTGCCACTGGGCGAGGCATAAGCCAGGCTGGCACCTTACCTGGGGTTGCAGTCCAAAATAGCACACCGCCTTACACTCAACAATATTGTTGATGTATTCATAAATGAACACACATGCCACCAACCTCAAAACTGAACACCAGACCATCAGATTGTCACCCTGTTTCCCCTGCAGGGTATCAGCTGCTGGCTAGGCAAGCCCTGTCAGCGAGGAACTCAAACTTGGATGGAACAATGTTGTCAGAGTGATACCAACCAACCCTGTTTCAAAGAGTGACCGGGTCGTGTGAGGTTGCCAACTGATTGTGCTCAGCCAAAGGTCAGTTTGTTCTGGCGGGCAATCTGCTGCACCTGCTTTGCCAGTGTGCGGTCATACTGTTTGGCCTCCTGCTGGCTGCCTGTGATTGCAACAAGGAAGACACTCAGGCTACCAGCCGGGGGTTGTCATAGCGGATGCACAGCCTGATGTCAACTATCCCCTTGACTTCAGTGATGTTTACAGTTGAGTTCAGCCCAGCTTGCAGCATTGCCCCATCACATAACTATCAGTACTACATGTTTCACTGTTGCAGCCAGACACAGCCCCTAGCAAGTGCTTACGTGTTGTGAGTCTCTGCTGCAGCCTTGTGCCATCCTTGGACACCACAATCAAGTCCCTGAGGTGGGTGAACAGCTGGTTGAAGGCACTCCTGATGCTGTCACTGCTGCAAGCAGCATCTATCTCAATCAGGCGAGAACCCCGAGGGGCACACAGGTCTTGCATAGCTGACCTGCAAGAAACAAACAGAGAGTGCACGGTGAAAATGGTTCTTGTAGATGAGCATATACATGCACTTATGATTCATGACATACATTGCATTGTCTTTGTTGTCAGAGTTTTGATCAGTGCGCATCAGTTGGCATGAAGCCTTCATGCAGTCTGTATATGCAGTGTAATCCCCAGTGGTGCTCAGCCTCACCTGGTAGCAGCGTCCAAGCCTGTGGCCAACACAATCACATGCAGGTGGGCAAGGCGTGGGTTCTTCAGGGTGTTTATCATACTCTGTGCCTTTGTCTTGCTGCTGTTGTCCTCGCCGTCTGTAAACAGCACAAGGTATCTGTGGATCTTGTCGCCTTCTTCTGTTTGAGACTCTGGGTGCTTCTCCATGTCCTTGTATGTGGTCAGGAGTGCATCGTAGATTGCTGTGCCACCGCCCAGTTCTGGATCGAAGCAAAACAGTGCAGACAATCAGTTTCAGGATCACATGGCAACTGAATGACAACAACATATCCCTCGATATCCAGCTATGCTGATGTTGGACCTGCAACTTCAGTTGTGGCTTGTGTGCATTGACTGTCAATCTGCTGATATTAGTGATGACATGCACGAAGGCATGAGTTGTCACTATTTTGGTGCAGAGTGAATTCAGAGAATTACTTCGAACTCTGGACTCACCACTGCAGATGGCGCTCTGGAGTCTGTTGAGGTCAAAGTTCTTCATGAGGCAGCGGCCACGTGCCTTGACCTTGTCACTGAATGAATAATGCTGAATGAGTCGTAGAGGTTGAAGAACTTCTGCCTGCAGGGCACAACATACATCGACGAGCTGGCCTTTCACCGTGTAGGGAAATGGCAGGCATGTGGTATGTTGTACCGCACCACTGCCAAAAAGTGACTGCCACAGACCTCAGTAGGTACCAGTACTGATCAATCGACTCCAAAAGATGATCAGGTCTAGTCTATGCATCACCACAGGCTGGCTTTTGCATCAAGACACTCTGACAAACCTCATTCTACGGATGCCCAACAGAGTCGGCAGATGTTTGCCCAACAGGAGCCAGACAACCTGACAGAGGCCACAAGCACACGTGACATACCTGCACAGTTGGTCCACTTGCTCCAGCACCACATCCAAACGTGACTTGCCAGGTGCAGCAGAGTCAGCCATGCTTCCACTGGTGTCGATGCACAGTGACATGTAAACCCGAATGTTGTTCTCCTTGATGGTGCCATGCACATACTGGCCCTGAATTCTGCAGGCATCGCACAGTGCACAACACACATGGCAGATCGTTGTGGGTTGACTCGTGGGAGAGGGGGCACACTGGAACACAGCGAAAGCATCATCGACCGCTGCCGTCGCATCAGTCAGGCACATCGAAGTCTGTGTATCACAGTCCGGCTGAGGTTGTCGCCATCGGGCACATTGTGCATTGACAGGCCTGTCAACCCCAAGTTGTGCATGTACACAACGTGCATGCTGTTCTTGGGCACATGCAGGCAAGTACAAGTAGGAAGACGTGCTTACGATCGATCATCGGTCCTGAAGGCGGTGGTGTTGAGTTGTTGCCCGTAACCAGCTCCTCCGGCGCTCCTGGCGACCTGCTGCTGGTTACGGCGAGAAGCAAGCTGGTTCTGAGACATCAGAACTGACGATTCACAAACGGACTGCTCTTCCTTAGAGGACCTAGACCTGCGAGGAGCCATCTTGACGGGAACTTCCAGTGCCGGCAGGTATATGCTATTCACTAGCTCAGGCTGTTTGAAACAACACAGGAGACTGTTGTTAGTACAAAACAGAACTGCTTGTATATTGCTCTGACGTACCTCTCTGCCCCTCGCTACCCTATTGGAACTCCAGCAGGGCTGACATGACACTCTTATGACAGCTTTAGCCGCGCAGGTCCACACTATGTGTTGAGCGTTCACACGACCCTGCACCGGTTCTGATAAACATAATGGTGATGTATAGGCGTCAATCTCTGCGTCGGAGCTGTACTTTGGTGCACTGGAGGAGGCCGTTTCCGGCCGAGTCACAGATGCTGCCTTGGCCATTGCGACTCGGCGGAGGTGCTGCACTCAGCCCTAATTATTAGCCTTATAAGGTCATATAGTCTCAACCGCTGACTGCGACTGTGGCACAGCATCTGGCAGCGGTCATGTTTTGCCTGGCCTCCTGATGGGGTGATGGTGTTCGCCACGAGAATGGTTTGCAAATTGGTTGACGAGCGCAATGAGAGGCCTTCGAGCAGAGCATGATGATTGCCATTGTTCCGGAACCAGACATACGCAGCATGCGTGATACGTACCGGGCCAGCAGAAAACTGTGATGCTGTTTTCGCATCCAGGTGAAGACCGTCATCATCTCTCTGTGGTCACCACATCAACTGTCTCATCTGCGAACAGAAGAGCTGCAGCAGCATTCAGGCAATGGGCAACTCTGTACAGTCACCACAAAAGTTGTCAGACTGCATATTGATAGTATTAGTTTGTCAGCTACTTCAGGGGCAGACCCCACACAATGGCTGCAGAAGGCTGCAAGCATGGTTAGCCAGACTCAGAGTTTCCGGGAGCTGTTCAGCAGCACGTACATTACCTCTTTTCATGACTGTCATATTCCTGCACTAGCTGTGACCCCATGAGCAGCATGCAGACACAGCACTGCCGTTTTGCAACCCCTGCAGCATCTAGAAGTGTCTGCAGCTTCAGCACAGGCAACGAGGAGAGAGTTGAGCTGCTCTGCAAGGCCTCAGAAGAACAATACCCTCGGCTACTATGCCAGAGCTATCTGCCAAGTACATAGTGCATCCGCTGCCAATGACCCAGTCCTTGTTACACCATCCAAGCAGCTGCAGACCATGTATCATCTGCAGATCATTGGTGATTGTGGTTGTACAGCTGGAGGCTTGTCAACTGAATGCAGTGGTTGCTGGTGGACACAGGATACTCACCTGGGCTTGGTGCTGTCAACCTTCGATGGCCTGTTGTAGCTATCACTGACTGAGGCAGCGATGGGTCAGCGAGCTCGACTGCGACATGGCCCAACTCTGCAGTGCAGCAAACAGCCAATCATGAACTTCATGAGGACTGCTTTTGTCATTGAACTGCATGATGTCTTGTACAGGTTTGTAACCTGTCATTCTTTTGTGAATTCAGGGTTACATTTGGCATCGTGACAAGTCAAGACTACGGTGTTGAGTACTACTGTACAGAATATACTAACACCGCACTAGTGACTGTTTGACAGACTGGCTGTTGCTCCTTTCTGAATGTCAGGCGTTCACCTGGTTGTTACATGCTGGGGACGATATGTGCGATTCTGTGTCTGGCTCAGGGAGGGTGGTAACATCATGGCAAAATAGTTACCGATATCGGAATGCAGGCACTGTACTGGATAGGCCAGGTGACAGTTCGCCAGTGAACTGAGGGAGGTGACTCGTTACGAGCTCACTCAGTGCTGCTGCTTGAGGTTTCAAACCTCAAGGCTTACAGTGTATTGGGATGCGTATCCTACCCTGGTTTTATATCTGGCTTGACATCAACTGGAGGGGCCCTCAGGGCCTCACTCTCATAGAAAGGACTGCTCAAACAATCGCCGACCGTCCACACCAACAGCACTGACGCATTACACATGCGAGCACCAAGGATGGCAACATTACGAATGCTTAGCCAGGGCCGCAGCAAGGTTTCAAAGTGAGACCCCAACAAAATTTGAACTGTGACCGCAGTCAAAGCACAAGGAATGGAACCTGCCGAGAGAAACCCCGACACAACACAACACCAGCAGAGGAACTATTAGTAATCATAGCACCTGTGCATGTGTCTGGCAAAGACGCACATTTCTGTGCTCATTTCTGTGCATCGGATACATCCCAGCGCCTGTTCATGGTTTCAACCTAAGCCACAGCGCACTTGCTCAGTGCCCTTGCAACCTGATGCTCTTGGCTGGCAGACTAATGCTGTTGGATGCAGAGCATCTTTAGGTCAGCCAGGTGACAGATAGGCCATTCTCAGAAAATCGACAGCTGCAGCAGTTTGGCAGTTGCAACCATACCATGTGACAAGCAAGGCCACAACTGTAGCACAACATGAGCCTGATCGTAGCGCAATCAGACTCAGCGTGAACAGGAAACAGAACCATCCTGGTAGCACAGCTCCACCTAGCAAAGAGCAGCTATGTAGGCCGCAAAAGCAGCACACTTGCCAACTGCCTTCAAGCTCTGCCAATATCAACTGAGCACAACATCATCACACCATACCATACTGTGAGTGGGACTCAGCAGTATACACATAGACCACCAACCTCAAAGGTCGACACCGTAGCCTCCTGTCACGGTTGCTGTAACCCGTTAGGTGCCACCAGCCAGCACTACCAGCCGGAGGGTTCATTTTCACGTCACCAGGTGGCATCAGGGTTACATGATGACCAAGCTGCGCTCTGGATGTAGACAGACACATGAAAGCCGGGCGTTGGAGACAATAAGTTGCAGTGAGGGTTGGTGTCATTGTCATCCTGCACTGGTTGACACC
>JARWLF010003338.1:0-11391 GCA_029853055.1 Scenedesmus sp. KT-U
TTTGCCAGTGGCAGCCTGTTGAGCATCTCATGCTGCAGCTGAGGCATGATGAGCTTGTGGACCCATGACATGAACCTGCCCTCAACACCGGAGGATGACCAGCCGGGCCAGGTGTGCTTCAGCAGCTCAGCAGAACGAGCAAAGCTGGCAATACCCCACCCAGCATTCTGCAAAGGGTGACATAAAACAATGGTCACACACAGGGGGCTTTGACTGCTGACGATGTGCTAAAGCATGCTGCTGCCGATCTGGTATGTGGCTGTACGGAGGTGATGCCACCCCCAAGCCTGGGTGCCTGGCAGGCTGCTACACCCTTCAGCATGCTTCTGGACAGAAGATGCAGATCATTCTGTATGTGACACAGCTGAGACATCTGTCAAAATGTTGACCAATGCCAGTAGGGTTCGCAATGATGAGACCCTATACCAGCAGGGCTCACCAGCGGGGCATTCTTGCCATGGAAGGACTTGTTCATTGTCGCCCAGGCATCAAGGATGTTTGCAGCATTGCGCGCGTACCGCTCATCATTCGTCACAATGTACATCAGCACCTGGAAGCAGATGGTGATTTCAGCAAAGGTTCAGCTTCCCAAGCACCACAGCATCCAGCCAAGCATCTTGTGGATGACTGGACTCTACATACTCAATGACAGGTCAGCAGATGATATACATGTACAACCTGAATCTGCCATGTGACTGTCTGATCCGCACCTGCTTATAGACCATGACTCCGTCCTTCTCTACCAGCTCATCATGACCAATCTTGGGTCCCTCCCACTCTGTGTGAAGTTCAGGAAGTGCATGAGGAGAGTACTGTGCTGGAGTACTGGACTTCAGGTCCTGCAGGACATGTAGCAGCAGCAAAGAGCTTGGAACTCCCCACACAGAACAGACAATTCAAGCATAACATGCGGGCGGAGTCAGAGCACTGCAGGCTGCAGGGTTGGGTCAAGCACTGGTACACAACCCCACCTGCAGTGCCTGCCTCCATATGTCGTCAACCTCTACTGCTCCTGAAGCACGCTGTTTCAACAGTGACAGTTCGCCAGGTCCCATGATAGTCCCAGGATGCACGTAGCCCTGGTGATGTCCGGCTCCTGCAGGGGCTTGGGCAGACTGGATGCCGAAGATGGCTGGCGGGTTGTACTTCTGCTGCAAGCCTTGACCATCCTGCAGAGCAGCCTTGATGCCTCCTATACCAATGTACAGGCAGCGTTCATACTTGATAACGTACATAAAAGTGTAAAATACGAACAGTCGCACATATGCAGCAGCCTGTTGTGCATAGGCTCAGTGTCACTGCCCCAGAAGACCTGCCCAGTGTTGACACAGGCAGCGAAGCGTGACCCGCAGTCGATTGAAGCAGAGCGATACCTCATAGCCAGGTAATGCCGTACGTAGTTTTGTACCTTTCATCTCATCCCTGATAGCTTTGGCCTTCTTCAAGAAGTCCATGCACTCAACTGTACACCAACAACTGCTTTGGCTCGACGCACGGTATAAGTCAACAAGTGGAATCGTAGAATCTGGTACTTCTGATAGTTGCTTGCGGTCGCTGTTCACCACCTGAGGTCCGTGTGCAATGTGGTGGTAACAAAAGTATAAAAGCTGGTGCAGTAAGAGGATGACCAACAGTGACACAACGCGGCGCATCCACCACAGATCTCACTCCTGTGGGTGGTTGAGGCAGCCATATCGGTGTTTCAAGTGCATGCGACCGCGTTCAGAGGCAAGGTGCGCTGGTCACCAGGCACCTTGGGCATATGAGCGGTCGCTCCCGGCAGGGCACTCCGCAAAAGCCACCTGACGTATCAACCTGCGCCGGACACCAAAAGTTTCTGACTGAGGGAGTTTGTAAGGCTCGTTGAAAGGCAACGCATGCATATGAAACGCAATCTGCTGATATATGACCTTTCTCACCCAGGCCAGCACAGTTGATGGAGTCTGAATGCCATAGTGTCTTGACAGCTTTTCAGCAAAGTAGAGACTGGGATGCCAGCAGCGTGGCGCAGACTGACCGTGTGCTAGGGAGAATTGTGCAGGTGCGCGCTTGAGCGTTCGAGCTGCCTTGTTGGCAGTATTGCGAGTTCCGTTGTAGTGAACGCCTCCAAAGCGCAACTCATGGCCCAACAGGCTGCCATGCTGCTATACACAAGCCCTTAGCCTAGTGCAGTAGCTGCTAGCTGCAGCTTGGCAACCGTCTTGCAAATCATATACAGTAGTTCAGGTGTCCAGGGCCTAGTCAAGGGCTGTCTTTCTTTACTCCATTGTGTCAGCATACTTCAGTCCTATTGTTACAGCCCCACAGCCCCAAGGATACCGTGCTGGCAGCTAAGGAGTTGCCCATGGCTGATGATCAGCATTTTGCTGGTATGCAGGACCTCCGCCCTCCAACGCAGGAATGGCAGGCTCGCCAAGCTGTTATTGGACGGTTGCAGTCAGTTTTGACCTGGATGCCAGACTTCCAAGCTGTCCCTAGCAGGTAATTGGGCTGTGAGATGAACTGCTCCGTCACCAGGTCTGGACTATGCAGAGATTGCAGCACACAATGGTTCCTTTTGTCAGCCCTCAATCAAGCAGTAGCAAGCAATAATTGCATGCAGAAGGTTACCTAAACAAGCAATGTTGGCATTCATTTGCTTTCCACTGCTGACGGCCGCTGTGGTGCAGGTCTGGTGAAGCAGGGACTTGTCTGGCACGGATCTTGGTTTTTGGCTCGTTCTGTACAACACTGTATCACAAAGGCTCCGACTTGGACCTGACAATCACTGGACAATGGAGAAACAGACATGGCAAGTTGCTGGACTTGGTGAGTTCACTGCTTGGCTGGCAGCTGTTGGTGTGCAAACGGACACGGTTCTCAATAAGAACAAATGTTGTTGGATGCAACAGCATGAAATGCATCATCTGACGCAGAATTAGGCTGCTGAAATTTGCGGCCTTCTTGATTACAAGGCAGAGAACTCTCTGATGTCTGCAAGTGGCAACCAGAGGCATGTGTATATACCCAGATAGGACTATAGAATGTATGGGGCAAGTCAGGTGTATCCTTGCACAATTGTACCCTTATGTTGTTGCTCACCTCCATGTTGGTGTATTTCTCTGCAGCACACCATGCACCCAGGAGACATTGCAGACATGTTGCATCGCATCAAGAGGTCCCTGATCAATCACCGGGTCTCAACAGATGCAATGGTCATCAATGCCCGGGTGCCTCTAGTGATGTACACTGATGCAGAGAGTGGAGTACAGGTGGATATCAGCGTCTGCAACCACAGTGGGGTGTTCAAGTGCAGATTCATCAAGATGATGACACAGTTTGATGACCGGTTTGAAGCATTATACAGGCTGGTAAGTTCACAGCAGTCTTGCGTGTTTGCTGGTTTCAGTGGTGCTACGCTTGCAGACAGTAAGCTATCGTGCTGTATGTTTTAAACCGTCTGCTGCCGCACAGCGCCCATGCCAACAGCCTGAGAAGCATATGCTCAAGGGCTGCAAACAAGCCGGGTGTGACGGTGCTATTTTCATCTTTTGTTGTCATATTTTGCTGCTATCCCCAGGTGAAGCTCTGGGCTGAGTGCAAGAACTTGAATGACCCCAAAACTGGAACACTGAATAGTTGGAGCCTGACACAAATGGTGAGCAGGATTACGCTTGTTGCAGCATGACCAGATACAGATCAGTAACAGCAACGTTCAAGTGTTCAAGCAGCAACATACAGCTAAACCAACAAGTGCTGTGCTTGGTGCAACCACATGGTGCTTAGCGTGCTATATTTGCACTGCCCTAGGGCCTGTAATACCCTGGTTTGTCTGCTTCGCAGGTTGTCTTTCATCTACAGAATTGCAAGCCAGCCATACTGCCACCGCTCTGGCTCTTCTTCCATAATGAACCACAGCATGGTCCACGGCCATTAGAGCAGCAACAACAGCAGCCAGACAACACAAGACTCCGGCAACAGCAGCAACCAGTCAGCAAATCAGGGGCACCATACGAGTTGCTACCCCAGTGTGACCTGCAGCGTCAGCGCTATCAGTCCATGTACAACAAGAACAGTGGCTGTGGTGGTGATGGTCAGGGCATCACTGAGCTGCTGGCGGGGTTCTTCGTGCGCTATCATCAAGTGTTCAGGCAGTGGATCAGCTACCAGAGACATAGGTAAGGGTAATGATGTCAGCAACATCTATCAGTTCACTACTGACCACAAGGTTCTGCAAACTGCCTGTACTGCTGTAGTGTTGTGTGCACTCTCGTCGTCATGCAAATGAGCAACCCTGTGAGCGATGTTGCTGAGGCGGTAGCTGGTTGTGACCAACTTGTTGTTGCAGTGATACTCGTATGAGCACGTGGCTAGGTCGCTGGGACCAAGGCAGTGTGTTGTGGCGTCATGAGTACCTGGTGTGTATGGAGGACCCCTTTGACTCACATGACAACACAGCCAGGACATTAGGAACACAGGTGGGGGTTAGTGTGATAGTACAGGGTACAGGGCTTCAGTACCCTGAGCAGCTGTTGCAAGCGCCGTAGGCTGTATGTTGCAGGAGGGTGTAGAGAGTTTACATGTGCTGAGCATCGTGGGCCACATCTTGATGTTGACCAACCTGTGCTGGCTGTTGTTGCTGTGTTGCAGAGTCGCAATGATGGTGGTGGCTGGCGCATTCTCAGGGAACTGCAGCAGGCCTCAGAAGCAGTCAGCAACCTTAGGAATCAGCAAGGTGACATGGCGGGGAACAAGTACTTGGTGCTGACCAGCTTTGAGGCGTTCTGAGAAGTCTGTCTTGAGATATACACAGCATGCCGTATTATGCTCAAGCGGGCATGCAGCAGATCTGGCAATGGGAGAGTGTGCTCACATCCGCTTGTTGCTTTTTCTGCAGACATTCATAGATTAGTGGCACTACTGTTTCACAAAGCCACCAAGAACGCACACTTACAGCCTTATAGCCCCACTGGCAGCATTCTGCCTCAGCAGCAGCAGGAGCAAGCCAACAGGAAGCAGCAACATCAGCAACAAGGACATCACCTTCAGCAACACGCACAGATATTCAACTTGAATGAGCAAATGCAGCAGATGGCTCTGAACACTCAGCATCACACGCTGCCAGGGAGTCCCTTGTTGCAGCAGCTTCAACAGGCACAGCTGCAGGTCTTGCAGCAGCAACAGCAGCAGCAACAGCAGCAGCAGCAGCATAAAAACTCTGTACCTGCTGTTCAGGTTGCTGGCAGTGAGGATTCCGATGAGTATGCACGTGCTAGGGCATTGGTAGCTTCAGCACTGACCAACTTACACTGGCGACAACCCACTGCCCTTACAACAGACCTTACAAGATGATAACTGTTGACACATGTGCTGAATTTGAACTGCAATATGTACTACAACATTGTTGTCGCTTGTCATCGATCATCATTCATCAGGTCTATTAGGCATGTTGTTGAAGGATGATTATTTGCTTCATGACATTTGTGACTGACGTGTGTGTCTGTCACACAACAAGGTCAAGTTGTTATTTTGTTCAACGGGATGACAACGATGTCGTGATACTTGTTGTTGGTGTCATTGGCTCCTGGGGCCGCAGCTATTCTACATGCTGCTTCAATTCCTACATACCCCAAGCCAAGCAATCAGCGGATCCTCCTGCACCCCTGTGTCATGAGGCACAAACCGTTGGAACTAGATGTAACTACGCTAGGATCTTTCTGGCTATGTCTGGAGACCGATATGCAATGCTGTCATGCAGACGTGCGGCACCGTGACGGTGTGTTGCAATTGATTGATACAACTTGTTGCAATCACATGGTGCAGTGAATGCTCATGTCATCCCCATTCATTGAACACTGCTTACTCACACATGTAGTTCTGCTAATCAGCAGACATACGGCTGTGGCCAGTGATGCTGTAAACGTGGAACTGGTGTCACTGTGAGGCTCACATGACCCGTGTAGTGTAAGCACGTTGGGCACCACTGCTCTTACTGGAATGATCCGCAAACGCCCCGGCCGCTAGTTGCAGCAGTTCAAACAGGCTGTTGCTGGTGCACGGCCAGATTGCCGGCCTCTGCCTCTCAGCTACTGTGGGTGATCCACTATGCATACGTACAAGACTCATGATCTGCAGAGTCAACTCGCCAAAGCCAATAACAGGCGACAGGGGGGCTTCTTCGACAGCATGTCTTCCGTACAAGTACAGGGCTGCCGATCTCACTGTATAACATCCTCGGGTGTACTTGACTCTGCGGACATAGCACATCACGCTGTCAATCACATATAACTGCGTTCCTAGGCAGCTGTGATCCCGAGAAGCAGCAAGGCCAGGTTACGTGTCACGCCTCTCGGACTGCAGCTCCGAGACCGGCAAAATGTCTAGCTCCAGAAGGTGAGAGACAACTAACTGCACTCAAGCATCATATGAACAACGATAATGGCTATTGATAGTTGGTTGTTACAGCACCGCAAAGGTGCTCGCAAACCTGAAGGCAAACCCAGCTTGCTGCTTGCTGTATCTCTACTTCTGTCAATCATCAACGGGTCTGAAGGAAGTCTCCAGCGCTCGTTTGAAGAAACCATGCAGACCACAAGGCATCCACCGCTGTGTTCGTTGCTTTGGAGCACTCCCGCTTGTGCTGCTGTATCAGTACGCAAGCCAGTGCGCCCGAAGTCGACGTCTAGCTGCGGAGTGGAAACCTGTTCGATAGAAAAAGACACTCAAGCGTTTGGAGTAGTACCCCCGAAGCCCGTCAACGCCAGGCAAAGGCGTGATGTGTCCGCGAGAGCGCAGGTCGCAACGACGAGCACGGAAACACAGAAATGGTGGAAGAAACAGTCCGAATTGTGGGTAGACGTGCATACAGAGGAGGAGTTCTACCGGGAGATCAGTACTGGCGACAAACTGGTCCTTGTAGGTAAGTTGGCCCGGGTCTCACTGTGAACTGCATATCCTCTTTTCGTCGCACAGTATTGAGCCGTTGGGTATCTGAACATGCAGACTACTTCGCAACATGGTGCAATGGCTGCCAGCGGTCGTATCCAGAGTTGTGCAAGCTTGCGATGGACCCAGACCTGAACAAGCATATCAAGTTCGTCAAGGTGAGCTGTGCTGCTTTATTGATACCTGCACAACGCCAAGCCTTCATGTTCTGAGGCCAGCAGACACATGTTGGTGACCCCACAGACCGAAGATAAGCAGGGTGTTGCATCCCCATGCTGCATGCATGAGGCATGGCAGGTGGCCCACCTTTAAGGCTTGACGATCAACAGGGTTAGGCGTTGTTGTACTAACACGTAACTAGCTCAGGATATCTACACGGCTAAGGCCATTTGTTGTGTGCTTTCTGCATGTAGGTATGCATTGAGGAGCTGAAAAAGGTATCCAAGGACATGGGTGTTAAGGCCTTGCCTCATGCCCAAATTTTCAAAGCAGGGCAAGGCAAGTTGGCCAGTTTGGACATCCCACCCAGCAAAGTAAAGCATCTGAGGCACAATTTACAAGTGATCATGCACAATCCAGGACATCTGTTCAGAACAGACCCCAATGGCTTCGTTCTGCCATACAAGCCTTCTGAGCAGGAGTTGCAGGACGCAGCAACGGCGCAAAAGAAAGCAGAAGCAGCAGCATTGAACAGCAACCAGGGCACATTGTTTGACCATTTGTTATCCAACGTCCTGGGAGAGCGACCATCTGCAGCTGCTCAGCAGCAGCAGCAGCCCAGTAGTAGTGGCAGCAACCTGAGTCAGGCATCTCTTGTTGAGCAGATGAACCAGCTACATCGGCAGCAGGAACAGCAGCAGCAGCCCTCTGCCAAGGATGCATGGGGGGTTAGCAGCAATCAGAATGGGGCGGGTGTTAGACCGCAAGCACAGTGTGAGATGACACCTCAAAGTGAAAAACATCGCTTGGTGGGTTACTGCAAGCACTGTTGTACATGGACTGACTGTAACCGCACATGGTCCTTAAGTGTTCACCTACAAGGTGTTGAGCACAAACCTCGCGTCGTGTGCACAGTATGTGCAAGGTGTGAGCAAATTGTATTGATCTGCGCTGTTGGGCACAGAGGGTGGTCAACACACTGCTATATGTTTGCATTGCAGGCTAAAGCAGAGTTCTTGAAACGGTTTGGCAAGGAGTATGGCTACGGTGGCTTGTTGGATCAGCTGTATCCTTGTGAGGTAAGCATGTGACATTATGTCGGGTTTGTGCAGTGTACTCTGATGCTGCAGCTGTACACCTTACACATGCCTGCAGCAGCTGTTGCACTGCTTCTGCCAGACATCCACTCAACTACAATAGTTTGGTGCATGACAATTGCATTGTGCTCCTGTCCCGTCAGGTTGGGTGCCGCATGAAGCCCAACGAGCACTACTTGGACTACACAGGCAGCAGCGTATACTGCCAGTCTCAGATAGAGCGTGTGTTTGAGGAGCTGCGCAGCCACATGTTTGGCAACCCGCACAGTGCCAACCCCAGCAGCAGCATGACAGGCGAGAAGGTTGAAGAGGTTCGTGACTTGGTGTTGAAGTACTTCAACGCTGATCCTGCAGAGTATCAGGTGGTGTTCACACGCAGTGCTACTGGGGCACTCAAGCTGGTGGGGGAGACCTTCCCATGGAGCAGGTGGGTCATTGCTCTGGCACAGGTTATTTATTGTGCTTCCTGTGTTTCCCCAAAACAGCAGCAGAGTGCTTGCAGGAGATTGTGGCAAATGCTGTGATATAATTGCGTGCTACAGGTTCAGACACAGAGTCTACGATCCCATCGAGGTTCATCTCATTCAATGCTTGTGGTCTTTGTGCAGGTCTAGCACCTTTGGCTACCTGCGTGAGAACCACAACAGCGTGCTGGGCATGCGTGAATATGCTCTAGAGGCAGGCGGCAGCTTCAAAGCCATGAATGAGACATTTGTTGAGGCCTGGGTGCGAGATGAAGAGTGTGGGTCCAATCAGCTGCAGCTGCGGGGCCCTGATGGAGCTGTCAGACATCTGGAAGGAGAGGAGGGGCCGGTGTATAACCTGTTTGCATTCCCGGCAGAGGATAACTTTGCAGGTTGGTGCCCCCTCCCCCGCTGCTTCATTCAAGCGGCACCAGTCTGCTTGTATTCATAGCTCTTGCAAGCTGTAAAGTGTGTGTTTAAGTCCCAAAGTGATTCAAATGTGATACTCAACACTGCTGTTCATGAATTCCCTACAGGTGTGAAGTATCCTCTACGATGGATCAATCAGATCAAGTCCAAGTCAACAGAGTCTGCTCAGTGGCGAGTTCTGGTTGATGCAGCAGCTTATGTGCCCACACAGCCCCTGGACCTGCGTGAAGTGAACCCAGACTTTGTGGCATTGAGCTTCTACAAGATGTTCGGCTACCCCACGGTGGGTGACTTGTGCATCAGCTGGCAGAGGTCATGCCTCCAGCTGTGGCCATGTCTCCAACTGATGTGTGTTGCGGTAACTAGGTTGTTGGCTCACTGCATGATTCTCAACAGCCAGCATGCTGCTATAGTATAGTTGTTGGTTTGTGATGCTGATGTACAGTGAGCAGGTGCTGACCAGCCGTAAAGACTGTATCCTGCAGTCCTCCTGGAAAAAGCATACTTGTCCTTGCTGCAGGGTCTTGGTGCTCTGATTGTTCGTGTTGATGCTGCTGAGATCCTTCGCAAGTTGTTCTGGGGAGGCGGTGCTGTCAGCCTGGCCACCAGTAGCGCTGACTTCCATGTGCTGAAGTGTAGACCAGCAGACAAGCTGGAGGATGGTACTGTCAACTTCTTGGACATCATTGCTTTGAAGGTGAGTGTGGTATGTGCCCTGCATGGTTTGCCCTGCAAGATGTTCTGGACAACATCCCAACCTGACCAACAAGCAACCGCGGTCATCCAAAGGTCGGGCGGTGCTTATTCCTGTGTTGAGGAATGTCTCTTCTCATGCTAGTGCTGTTGATTGCTTAGTGCTGCTGACAAGGAGTGGCCTATATAACCTTCACTCAGCTCCTGACTATTGTGAACTGTTCATTGTTTGCAGCATGGCTTTGGCATGATAGAGAAGCTTGGTGGGATCAAGGCTGTTCAGTCACATGTTGCCTCTCTTACAGAGTATCTGTATGATCAGCTGTCCAACTTACGACACTCAAACGGCAAACCCATGCTTCAGATCTTTGGCAAGCATCACTTTGAGAACTCCAGAGAGGTTCAGGGTGGCATCATGAACTTTGAGGTTCTGAGGCCTGATGGCAGCGTGTTCAGCTACAAGACGTTTGAGCGTGAGGCAGCTGAGGCAGGCTTCCATGTCAGGACAGGTGCTGAGTGCAACCCTGGCGCTTGCTACAACTACCTGGGAGTGGAGGTGGGGGCGGTCTGCTCACTACCCTGCCAGCCCATGTCTTATACATGCTTGCTGTGTGTTTGACAGTGCTGAGTGGCAATGCTGGAGTGACCTGCTTTCGTCCTCAACATAGTAGTAAGATGAACGACATCAGAATGCAGAGTGAGTGTTGAGTGTGCGCATTATATGGCATGTGTCTGCAATGTTTTTGCAGGAGAGTGAGATCAAGTCCTTGGCTGGCAAGAAGGAAGGCTGTCACGATGATGTTGAGTTCATCACTGTAGAGCGCAACAAGACACTGCCTGCTGGGTCATCAGCCAAGCCTGCTGCACTCTCATCTGTTGACATGTTGCAGTCCCTTGCCACCAGCAGTGTTGACCTGGGCCACCCTGCTGAAGTTGCCAGTCAGTGGGTTGAGGTGCCACTGGGGAGTGTGAGGGCTAGCTTGGGGTACATGAGCACATGGGAGGATGCATATGCACTGGTCAGGTTCATTGAAAGCAACTACAAGGACCGCAGTGCATGAACCCACTGAGCTGGAGACAGGGGTTGACACGCTCAACTTTGGGTGTGTTGCTCATGCCTGCTAGATGTTGTTGCCGGGTATACTATGTTTGTGATGTGTGATGGGATGAGGTTTCAGTATGTGTGGTATACCAGTGTCTTGGTGTGTTTCATAGTCTTGGTGTGTTTCATAGTCGTAGATCAGGCTCTGCAGAAGAGCTTGAGAGCAGTTAGGTTGGTGAACGCCCAACAGCCAGATGGTGCTTTAGACTGATCACAGGAGTGGTCAACTTGAATGCAGCACCAGGGAGCTGGGTGACCTTTGCTCTATAGCTTATTGTTTGCTGTTCTTGCATGTGCATGTGCTGCATCAGTGCACATTGCGTTTCAGGCATGGTGCCCATTGTTGGTGTTTGATTGATGATGAACGACCTCGCAAGACTGTTGTCAAAACAAGTGTTTACTTGCACCGGAGCAGTGTCTGCACAGCATCGTGTTTGCACACATCGTGTGCTGTTGTTTTATATCTTAGACAAGTGGCTTTACTGCTGTAGTATTGAGTGGGCTGTAGTGCTGTGTTTACCTC
>JARWLF010003340.1:0-13341 GCA_029853055.1 Scenedesmus sp. KT-U
TTGTGGTACAGTGCTTACCGCCACCATCATCACCCCAAACATCAAGGCACAGGTCATTCAAGTAAGACTTGATGCCATCGCCCGCTGGTTGCAATGCACCTGGGATGTGTGGCGCCTCAAACACTTGAGCTCTGTTGTTGGGTGCGCACGACCGGAGTTGAAAAGCCGCACCATTTGTTGCAGTTCTTGAAGGCATATGGAGGCAGAAGTTTGGTGCAAAATAGGGGTGCAGCCGGTTTAGCAGGTCTCGGAACCAGAGTTGGTTGAAGTCTTCGTGACACTGGGAGATCTGCAACATGGCTGATACAAAGGTGACGTGAGCTATCCTAACTGCTGAGACTGCTGAGTGAGCGGCAGGTGTAATGAGCAGACATCTACTTGTAAGTGGACACATCTCTAATTATTCATGGACCATGGCAATGACAAGCCCCATGTGGTCCTTACAAACAGCAGCAGAATATCATCAGGCAGTGGACTCACCCCCTGTGGGGCTGTGCTTGCGTTGTCTCCATGCATGCTGCACTCCTCCAAACTTGTTTACAACCACTAGCTAGTGATCTTCAAACACGAACAATGCTCAGCAGACTTCCTTGCGCGTAGTATGGCTGCATACTGTGTTGGCAACCATGTGTACTGAAGTGATATACTGAAGTGATCTTACCTGGACCCTCTGGCCATTCCTGGCACGGGGTCTCCTGCGTCTGTCCCAGGCCACATCCAGGCACATGTCTGGTGCACCATAAGCCCTGAGCACACCAGAGTAGTCAGACTCCCACTGCTGGTTATCATCCCCATGACTGCAAGCACAGCAGTGACAGGAGGCAGGATGTAACGACTGCTGACGGACCACTCGGAGGCCCTTCAAGCCAGTATTTGATACGCAGTTACACTGCCTGCATGTGCTCTGTCCCTGTGCATGCGGGACTTTTGCAGCAGCTGCTTACTAAGTCACTGATGATCAGTGACTTACGACTTATGATCAGTGACCCGGACCTGCGGTAGCTGGTTGTTGACACGTTGGTACCAGTTCCTCAAGCACACACGTCTGCCTCCTGGGTCATGTGCACAACAGGACACTAGCACTTACAACCAGCACTACTCACCAGTCATAGACGATGACCTGTGCGCCACTGTTGTATGAGGGTGCATCAAGACACTTCTCCAAGTGCCCGAGCTTGATCTCGCCAACATTGTTGTTTGGCGGGGGTGGTTCATTCACTGTAGACCTAAAGTCTGCAACAGCTGCTGCAGTTTCTGATATGCGACGAGCACAGTGCCCTATTGCTGCATCTCCTGCAGGGACGCCGTTGACAGTTCTTGTAGGAGTGGAGAACAAAGCTACTTCCGCTGGCGGTTCATCCGTGTCTTGGCAACCATACGACATGATGGTGTGAAAGTTCCTGGTACCCAGGTCACACCTACAAAGGCAACAAAGATCATCTTCGGAGGCTCCATTCACTATGCAGCAGACATGACAGACAACAAGCGACTTAATGAGCTATTGATGATTTGCACTGATCAAGTCGTTTGCACGCGTGCTTGGAACAGGGGTACCCGTGACAGCTTAGGGCAGTGTGCAGGCAGCAAGGCCTTGATGCATCAAGCACACTGCTGATAGGGCGTGGACCCAGCAGACAGTAGTATTCACAGCCATTGTGGATGGCCATGGCAAGTGAGTGAGAAATTGAGTATATTGATCTTGCTGCAAAGAAACCTACCTCCTCCATCCGTAGCTGTATGCGGTCTGACCGCCAGTGTCTTCTGCATTATGTGAGCACCCCTGCAGGAGAGACGGAAGCAAGGTGCTTCAGATTGGATCCCTTGCAATGTCAGCTCTCATGCCTTGGCTACATGTTTGGCCGAACACAGCTGGTGAGCAGATTTGTGCCACGTTGCTGTTTGTGCACCAAAACAATGACATCAAAGTGTCATCATGCAACACACACACACACACACACGCCAAGCTGCAAAGTCAACCAGCAAGACCAGATAGATCCAAGGTTACTGCAACATGTTTAGCACGGCGTGTCACCTTAGCTTTGTATCTGAATGTTTATCGGAAAGTCAAACACAATACGGCAGCTTTTGCAAGGCCCCTTGCTAGCCATTGTCATAACTTGGCCCCATCCATGCGCTCCTGATTCAGCACGCAAGTGCCAGCTGCAGTGGCAGAATGCCTTGCGATCATTGTCGCAGGTAATATTACTACTAGTAGTACATACTGATCTGCATACAGATAGCTAGTATACTCTTGTGGCAATGCTGTCGGCGCATCAGAATGGCCGGATCCAGTGGCATATCATAGGAGGTGACTGGTTACCTGATCACGCCAGTCGCGGACATTTGGAACATTGCCTTCAGCCATGTCGTCCAGAAAGTCACCGTCTCTGCCATCCTCACTCCAATTCTCAATCTGCAGTGATAACAGAATGAACAGCCCAACAAAACAGAAAAGCACAACCGGTAACACATATATGCAGCATGAGTCTCATCTATTGCAGATGGCAGTGCGGTGCTGTCAGGCATGAAGACGAGTTGTGCCGACGCAACTTTCTACAGCATGCATGTAGATGACACTTCACACCAGCTGGCATACATACATGAGCTGACCTGGCCAAAGTTTGCATCTTGAGCTGTCTGCACAATGAACACTCAAACAACAGAGTGGTACACATAACTGGTGTCAAGCAGGCAGCTTGTCCGGGTTAAAAACTAGCCTTGTCTTGCAGCCAGACAAGTTACCTTGTTCAGCTGGACATCTAAGAGCCACACAGCAGCTACAAGGCACCGCAAAATACTCACCAGCCGTGCATCCAGAAGGCTGACTTGCAGGTTTATGCCAGAATCCTGATACGCCTTGTTTGTTCGGGCGATGTTCTCCTGTGCCTTAACCAGCATGGCCTCCATGCCACCAGCCGCCATAGCAGCACCAGCAGAGAATATAACCAACACATCTTGAACAGGGCTGCTCTGCAACAATTTACGACCACCAGTATCAAAAGCATCTGCTGGCGCCTGCGTTGAGTTGGCGGAAGGGTCTGCAGGCACTTCAGTGGTCGTGTCAACAGTTGTTGGTGTGCTGGAGTGTGTGGTTGTACTCATGACATCAGTGCGTCCATCGGCGTGGCGAGTCACAAACATACGGGGAAGATCAACATCCATGTACTCCACAACAATGTATCGCTCTGTGTCGAGCTGGGGATACAGAGCAGCAGCCATCTTTGGAGTGATGTGCGAAGAGCGTTTGAAGGCATGACCCGGTCCTTGATGCCGTGCAGGGGAGACGGGGCTGTGGTCCCTCTTTATCTCAGGAACAACCTGCAGTAGCAGGAGTAGGGCACACTGGAAGCATTGCAGGTTGCCATAGCCCCTACTAGTAGTGACTGGTGCACAATGAACCAGCAGTAGAGCCTTACAGTGCTGTGCTTCTTGCACCAAATAATGCTCCATCAGGTAAATCTGATTAGGCATCTTGATGCTCACATGGAAAATTTTGTGATGCTATGTGACCCAAGTGGAACTCCGGTCCGCACAGCTGAGCAAGGTGCCGATAGGCTGTTGGCAGTGTTAACCGGATGCTATTTACCTGCAACGACCGTGTTTTCTTTGCCCTGCGATCATAGTACCGGATGTTTCCATACACTGCACCGCTGGCCGCAGTGGTGAAAGTTACAGAACTGAGTGGGCCTGGTGAACCAGCCACCTCGCCAACCCACATGTTGAGCTGCACCCCAGCTCTGCCTCCAGCAGCGCCAGATGCTTTCCTTGCAGCAGATACTGCCTGGTCTTCTGGAGCCCGCGCTCTAGACAAGTCTCCGCGTATTGTGACTGTGATGGGTCTGTTTGTGTTGGGCAGCGTGAGCTGAAGTTGAGGAGTTTGGGAGGCCAGCAGAGCCTTGTTGATTCTGACAGCCTTTGCAGCAGGTCGGTTTGTGCCAACAGCTGCAGCATAAGGACAGCAGCATGAATCAGTGCACGTGTGTAGCGAACTGGAGCAAAAAGATTGCAGGGAACATCTTGAGCTCCATTGATTGGATCTTACCCTGCAGGATCTTCACACCAGCCAGCCTACTTTCCACAGCTGCAGTACCTGTCAGACTTGCAGCTTCTGCACTGTCATCAGGAATGAAAAGCTCCGGGACACCTGAGCCATGCAGAGATGAAGCATAATTGAGATGTTGGTAGTAAGTAATCATTGCAGGAGGACACTTGTAAGCGATGTGCGGTCAGGTTGTCGGGCCAGATCCATACAACCGTCAGTGCATACAAGCGCTGACTAAAGGTCTGTGCAAACTATGGGCACATTCTTTAAACCGTGTTAAGTACATACTGCTCTAACTTGCAAGCGGTGATGCTTGCGCAGACTCTGAGCAGTCAGATTTGTCCGCGGCACACTAGCGACCGCTGGCATCTCTGTGGTGCACCATGGTGAACAGCACCTGTTCATGAGCTCGTACAGTTTAAACAACAATAATTTAAGAGTCTACAAAATGACAAGATTGCGCAACAGCAATCAGCACTACAGCGGCAGCAGCGAGCCACCGCTAAGTTGCTTACTCGTTCTCACGCCCAGGCTGCTTGAAATCAAAGCAAGCAGCAGCAGCAGCACTATTATCGCCTTTCTCATGTTGACCTTTTAGACCAGCAAACCTGGCGAGCACTGCGCACTTGCACAATGCAGACGGAAAGACCCAGCTGCTAACCTCTGCTCAATCATCTGGTGCTCGCGCATGCACAGACACTGATCAGCACACAACTCAGAAGGTTGCATTCATTCAAGCTGGCGCTGGTACGTAGGAAGCTGAGCGGGTGGGATTAAAACTGTGCCAAGTTCAGTCGACCTTCTGCGATTGGGCACGTGCACTCTTGCAACAGTCCTTGCGAATAGAACAAGATGCCTCTTGCTGTATGTGTGTAGGACTGCAGGCTGTCTCAACCTGTTGCGTGGCCCATTACTTTCTCCGTGGGCCCGCGGATCACTGCAGCAGCTACCCGAGGGGGGTATACAGCTGTGGTCCCCGGGGGACCCCGCGGGATGGGACTGATTTGGGCCCAAGCATCAGTGTATTGTGAACGACGCCCTGATGCTTTGAAAGCAATCAAATACACTCTAAGTTTTGGTTTCAACAGGATTTGGTATGTCAAAAGCACAGGGACAGCGCGCGCTCGGTAGCTATACTGCGTGGCCCCACACTAGTGTGCAGTTTGGGCCGGCAGCCTGCGCGCATTATGATTGGGAGAATTTCAAGAATAGATCTTGAGCTAATTATAACTGATGCACTGCAGTAAGCACGTGCTCAAATGCAGCGTGCCAACGGCGTTCAGAGTCATGGTACGTACATGTACTTCGTAGCCACTTGCACGTTACGTAGCCAGCTAACTGACTCTGCGTGAACATCACCATGACCAGAACGGAGAGCTGTAGCGGCCGTATCCATCTCTTCCAACTTCTAGAAGCCGTCTGTCAGGTTTGACTTTTCTGCTCACAAGCCTGTTGCCCACTTGTAGCCATCGACTGCTGCTGTCGCGGAGGCACGGCCCTCGCACTCACATCATGTCAGAGATACACAAGAGCGGTCGCTGCGTGCCGAAGTAGACGGATCAATGCAACATATTGTTGCCCTGAGGTGCTTCATGAGGACTGTAATAGGGTTCCTGCTGTTGCTGCACCTAGAGGAGCAGCTGCGATGGACAGAATGCAGGTAAGCGTTCGCAACATGCTACCGGTCAGCAGCCTTCAAATGCCATGTACAGCGTACGCAGACGGTGCTGCACCTGGCTAGAATGTTGCATGGGCCTCAATGCTGAGTCACCTGCATTCAGAAACTATACTGCAGCACCTGCTGTGTGCATGATGCCAGCTGAGGGTGCTGACCTTGCATGTGTTATGCAGTCAATGTCCAGGTGCTGCGCCATACAGCTGCAAGGCACCTGAAGCTGCTGCTCGCTGGCTCCTGCAGAAGCGTTGTGGCATGCAAGGCTCTCATTGTTGACCCCAACAGTGACCAGGTGACAAGCAGGATATCTGGGGTTGAACTTGCAGGCACAGCTTTGAACCTCAAAGCTCAAGTATCAATAGAAGATACAACAGAATGTCAGAAGCCGTCTAATTCACAAGAATCTTGTCACTTGTCGACTCCTTTTCCAGTTGCACACCTTGTCGCTATTCAGACAGTAGCCTGGCCCGCACGGTGACTACTTGCCCCTGGATCTTGCTGAAACTAACTGCCCTGGCAATGGCCCAACTGACACTTTCTCAGCCGTGGTCCGAGCGCGCACTGGCGCGCTTGCTGGTGCTGCTGCTGTCATTGCTGCTGCACCTGCTGCTGCGGCTGCTGCTGCTGCTGCAAGTCATCCCTTCTTTCCCTCTGAACCTGTAACAGCAGATACACTCTGTGATCTGCCAACACATATACTGCTTCAGCTCCTACCTTGTGATCTGAACCCACTTGCCTACACCAGCTGGTGAATCTACACCCAGTCCCTACATGTGTTGCATGATGCCACACCCAGGGTGATCTGTGTTTGTGACCATGAGTCTACCATAAACAGCAATTGATAATGCATTGTGACTGCTCATGCCATGATACCACCCGGCGCTGTCACAGCAGAGGCACAAGCAGTGGACCTGAAGCAGGTTGTTCAGCTATTCAATACATTGATACCCAGCCATGATCAATTGCATACATCGCAGTGTTACAGCAGACTTGGCTTTGACTTGGCGATCAATGCACACAGTCTCACCCGCATATCTTGTAGTAAGATGGGGTTGGATACATACACATTGCCTTCTTTCATCTGCCTGCCTTGCTGCCGCACTTTGTCCCTGGTCGCTTTGAGTGACGCCAGCTCATCTCTGCGGCCAGCTAGAGCTGTATCAAGCTGCTGCAGTTGCTGCTTCAGTTGACTGTTATCAGCCTCGATGTACTGCAGCTTCTCCTTCATATGAGTAAGTATCTGCAAGCATTGGTATGTATGAATGGTTGGTATCATCGCTCTAAAAGCAGCGAGAGCTGCATATGCCTTGTGCATGATAATTTGATGGTGAACGCAGTGCCTTGCACCGATGCATTCGTCCAAGGCCAGGCATGCAGACAACAGGTATAGGCAATGCAGAAGCACTGCTGCACGTGAGTACGGCTGCATGTTAGGTTGCTGGGGACGATTGCATTGTTATTTCTGTTGGTCATCTGCATCTCTTGAGCAGAAGGAATCCATGCAGGCTCCCACAGTGTAGCTGCTGCAGGTACCTGTACAGTGACTGTTGTCTTCTTGCGCAGCTTGATCAGTTCGTCATTGCGCTCCTCAATCTTCTCATTCAAACTCTGGTTTTCTATCTTCAACTGCTCAAAATCGATCAGGTGCAAGCCCTCAGCTAGCTGCTCCTTGTCCCTACAGTACAAAGATGAGGTCAGAGTAGGGTACAGCTGCTGTGCTGCCTGAAGGGTGTCTAACACCTCTGTAGCAGACGTTTACTCCATGCATGTCAGTGCACAAGCCAGGCACCACTTGACTCACTACCTAACGTGACACATTTGTGCATCTAGCTGTTTGAAACAGCATTCACTGAAAAACAAACCCAAGGTCACCTCAAATTGTGGTCTGATATGACAGCGACTATAGATGACCAAGCCCACCTGATAGTTCCTTCCAGCTTCTTGAGTGCATTGGCCAAATGGATGTTCTTCAATCTGACTTTCTGCACTTCCTCCTCAACAGAGCGGTCTGCAATGCACAGGAAGGTGGATTATTGGATTGGTGCAGAATTGCTGGTGTTCATGAATGCAAACCTGCACATCACCTTGCTCTAAGAGTCCAATTACACCTGGACAGAGGGTCTCCAAGTCTCTAAAACCACACTCAGCAGTGTCCTGGCCACCTGTCTAGAATGAATTCACGGTACATCCCAATCATGACTCTTGGCAAACTGCAATTGCACTAAGCGACTACTCACCCTTTTGCTCCAGTGATTGCAGCACCCTCTCACCCACGGGCCTGCCTGTCTTGCTGTACTCTGCTGCCAGACACACCTCACGCTTGAAGTGAGCGAAAGTGGATGCGATGTCTTCAGCTCGACGTATGCGGCCTTCAAGCACAGACTTCATCTCAAAGACTTGTACCTACAGGTGATCTAACGATGTGAGCCTGTGGGCACTGCCTTACACACTGTTTTGGTGCTAGTGTGCAACAGCACAGTAGTCACAAGTCAAAGCAAGAGCGAATTGTAGCACCCAAGCCTATGGTCACAGCAGAGAAACAAACCACAGCAGAGCTACCTGATTGTGTGCGGTCACCCTTTCTCGCTCCTCTTTCAGTTCCGTCCACATCTTCAAAGCTGATCTGCAGGCACACCCACAACAGTCCTCACCATGTGCTAGTTGTAGGTGAGCACATTTTCAACCATGACAACCATCAGATTATATGAACAAACACACTATTGGCAGCTGTAGGCAGTATACATGAAAACGCAACACTGCTGTGCAGCATTGGCATGGCATGCGAACCCACCTATATCTTGCTTCTGCTCCATCCAGTCTTGACAGATCCCTGTTCACTGCTGGTCGCCCCTTGTTGCGCTGCTCTAGTACCTGCCGTGCCTTCTTCTGCAGGATCTCATTCAGTTCAAGCAGCGCTGCTTGCTCCTGCAGGGAGCAGGACGGTGTCACTGACTCATTGTGTGGCAATTATAACCTGCATGGAAGCTAGTGCTGGCTAGATGCATTCAGCTGTTACTTGACTCCACACTGCAAGCAGTGACCAAGTCAGTAGAGCCAAAGGTGGCAAGACATGGCTGAACATTGGTGGCAGAAGGCATGCCGCAGTGTTGCACCTCAAAACGGGTTCCACACCTGCTTTGCTGCCTGTATTGAATCTTCTACACTAGGTTTCTGATCATAGTAGTCATCGTCGTCTTCCGCAGCAGCTGCATGAGCAGCGTCAACCTCAGGAACATTCTCCAGCAGCAACTGTGCATGCTGTTCAGTGTAGATCTGCAATCAGCATCGTATACTTGAAACAGACACAAGCTCAGCTCTACTGATGAAGACAGACACAGCTAAGAAGCTAGACGCTCCTCTGGACTCTTCTGCTGCCACTGTCCCAACTCTGTTTTGCTGGAGGTTGGTCTTGAGGCTCTCCTGCCATGAAGCGCCAGCACACATGTACGGGCATACAGGATCACACAGAACTGTTGCCACAAGGCCTACAGAAGCGGAGACTCCCAGTACAATGTGTTTGTATCCTCACCAGGAAGTCATTGTCGAAGCCCTCTATCTGTGCTGCTATTGCTGCAGAGTTTGGCCTTGAGCCCCGCAGGTCCCTTGACAAGCGTCTGCTGGGTGTCCCGGTACCAATGCTGGATGCCTGAGGAGACATGATGGTGTACACCTCACTGTCATAGTCACCTCCTGTTGAGGTGGTGGTGACAGTGCTGCGGTGTGTGGTGTCACCTGCAGGGGAGGACACATCTCACTGTTTCATGTGTGCCTTGTCAAGTTTTCATCAAGTCCTAAACAATCTTGCTTGAGGAAACAGACTGCACAGGTGTGGAAAGCAGTATTGCTACCAACGTGATCGACGGTGTGTCAAATCAGTGCAGGGTTGCTGTGGCATGGTCTGCAAGCAATGCTGTTCATACCTGTGGCTGGTTGACTGCCGCATGCTGATCTGCTTGTTGGTGGCCGAGTGCGATCTTCAAGCTGTGGCTGTTCCAAGGTGGCAGCTGCAGTTTTCGACTCCACTACAGACACCTCTTCTGAAGCAGCCTCCTGGAAAGAGCACAGGCAGGCCATACTTGTATGAGACAGGTCGATTTGTCTGCTTTGTGCACATGGCATGCGTGACATGCTCTCCCAAACACATTAGAGTCAATGCAGAAGCACAACACACCTCTTCTTCTCTTTCCTCCTTCTCTCCTTCAGAGGGTTCAGCATCAGCAGCTAGCTCAATGGAGTCCTCATGACTCTGCAGCAGCGGGAACTTTGACATATTCTTGTTTGCCAGCGGCACAGTCAGAAGCCTGCGCGGCAATCAAGTGATGACAAACACCCACCACAACATCTTCTTCGTCTGCCATGTGCACTTTAGGTCACTTGGTTGCTTGTGGCCTATATCACCAGGACACTTCACTCTGTTCACCAGCCAACAGCACAGTAAGTGCTACACAGGCAAGAAGTAATATGATGCTTGAGCTGAAGAGGATGCCAGACTTGTTTGAACGCGCAACAAACAAAAGACTTGCAGACGACGTACTGTTAACATGCAAGGTCCAAGGAGGCCTGTGATGCAGAGAAAACATGGAACATCTGTATCAAGTTGTGGGGCAAGATGCAGTTGCGTGCAGCTGCTGGCAACCAGCCAATGAACGCAAAGATGACGATCAGACAAGTATGGCAGCATCTATGGCTTGGACCTCTATGCAAGGTCATCGATGGCTTCCTCAGTGTTACAGTCAATATGGGACCGTGCATGTGACATCGTAACCAGCCTCCGATCTCTGCCGTATTGATCTTGACAAGTATTACTTACTGAGTACAACTGCAAGTTGACTCGTAAATGCTGACC
This sequence comes from Scenedesmus sp. KT-U, assembly GCA_029853055.1. Classification (NCBI taxonomy): domain Eukaryota; kingdom Viridiplantae; phylum Chlorophyta; class Chlorophyceae; order Sphaeropleales; family Scenedesmaceae; genus Scenedesmus; species Scenedesmus sp. KT-U. Next base: position 10,564 of record JARWLF010003340.1, read on the forward strand.
TACAATCGCATTTAATTAGATGTACTGCATACAACAAGCGCCCCAGCATAAGGTCCCCATAAACGGTCTCTTAATAGCATTATGATGTGGACAGTCATCGGCATGCGTTGCTGTCTTTGCTTGCGGGTCAACATTGTATTGCTGCATCGCTAACCCCGTGCCAGCCTGCTGAGCAAAATGACACGGATGGTGCCACAGGTGCTTACACTTTGTTCTTATTACGTTTGGCTATGGTCACATACGTGCGTTCGTTGGCTTTACAGGTGTTACACCTTTATGTAGAGCTGTATACAGTATGAGTTACTGTTGCCCACGATCATTGGTGCAAGTGCGCTCATGCAACCTGCTTATGTGTCCCTCTGACAGATGATTGTTGATGCGCAAGGAGATGCTGCTGTACTGTTGGCCATCAAGGAAGCAGAGGCCAATGCACTGCGGCAGCAGATGGTCCAACTGTCAGAGGATCTCAGAAGAAACGCGACAGTAGGTTGCTGGACGACTTTAGTGCAGAGGGAAGTCGCTGCAACCGGTCCTAGCTTGGATAGAATAAGTGCAGACAGCCAGCTCGACCGCTGAAATAGATATCACCAATGTGCTTTTGTCCTGCACTGCAGGTGCTGTCCACCAAGGACGAGGAGACAGTCAAGCTTCAAAGCACAGTTGATGCACTCCAATCACTGCTGGCAGAGAAGGACAACGTACGTTACAACGATGATGCACCTTCCCGTGTCAATTGTACAAGGCTATTGCTTGCTGCTTTTCACTGATAGCTCAGCTTGTCTGCGTTGCCAAACGTCCAAGCTGAACCCTGCACAGCAGCTTGTGCTAGCAGTCAACATTGTTCGTAAAGCACAACCCATAGCTTACTGCTGCTGTTGCCTACTTGTAGTTGTTCCTGCAGTATCAAGCACAAGTACAGGACTTGGAGTTGTTGAGGTTGCAGGAAGCTGAGCAGCGGGCAGTTCTGGAGAAGCTGTTGGCTCAGAAAGAGTCACAGTGGCAACAGCAGCAGCGGACAATGCAGCAGAGCAGGTATATACTCTATATGCACCTGAACCTGCTGACTGCCTGCTAATCAACCGACAGTTGATGCAGTTACCCTGGGCAGCTGATCATGCAGGGCATGCTCATCCCAGCCGCAGCGCCAGTGCCAATACGCAGCTAGTGACACTTGCTCACTGATGTGTAGCTGCTGCCTGGATGCAGAGAGGCTGAAGTGGATCAGTTGCAACAGCAATACAGAGAGGCAGGAGATAAGCTGTCAGAACAGCTCATGCAGGTTCGCCAAGCAGCCCTGGATGAGGCTTTGAACAGCACAACACAACATCAAGCAGCACTAGACCGAGCAGCAGAGAATGGTGAGAGGCTACAACGGCAAGTTGACTCACTAACTTCGGCACTGCAAGTGAAGGAGGCTGAACTACAAGCAGCACACAAACAGCTGGCAGCGGCACTGGATTCAGCCCAGCAGCTAGAGGTTGCTCATGGCAAGGTAAGCAGGGGGATGGTGCCTAAGGACCCTGCTTGCAGGACAGCCAGCAGGGATGGTAGGGTCACTGGTTTCAGGATACTCAGTGAGGTTTCTATTTGACTCAGTAGTGTTCAAGGTTAGCAGTGATGAGTGTTTGCACGTTGTTTGCAGGCAATGAATGCCAAGGATTCTTTGATACTGCAATTGAGACAGCAGCTTGACCAGCAAGCAGCCAGTATCAAGGACAGTACAGCAGAACATGATGTCAACATGAGGAAGCTCATCAGCAGCATCAGCCAGATGCAGCAGTCATGTCAGGCCCAGGTGAGAAGCATGTTGGAGTGCTGCCAACTATGTTTGAATCTGACACTACTTCACCCTTCTCAGGATGTTGGGATGGTTTGTTGAGAGCACCCCGGCTGTCTTTTCCTCACAGCACTTGTCATGTTGCCAACTTGTACACGGCCCTGCAGACGCAAGAGGTCGCAGAGTATGCTGCGACGCAGAAGCAGTTGCAGGACGAGAGAAAGATGTTGAGGGAGCAAGTTGCAGTTATGGAGGCAGCTATGAGCAAGTTGCAGGTGTGTTGATTTCTGCATAGTTGCTTGGGCTTCTGCGCACAGAGCCAGTCACAAGTGAGGTTGCTAGTGGTCCCTTTGTGTACTGCATTTATCGTCCTGACCTTCAAGCTGCCCTACTGCTGTAATGGACTCCTCATCTGCAGACTGAGAAAGAAACTCTTGAGTCAGCATTGCAACATGAGATGACAGCACAAGCTACTGCTCAAGCACAGGTGAACATTTTTCAAGCCAAACTGTCAGAGGCAGTAGTGGAGCTGGAGAGAAGGTGCTCAGGTGAGGCTAGGTGGTCTGTGTATTCAGAGCAAAAGTTATCAAGCCGCCAGCAAGGTTGGAATCAGCATTACAAAGCGCACACAGATGTCCTGTCACTGTCCTGCTCAGCATGCATTGACCATGCATGCAGCAAGTGGCCCTGGATACCATACTGTGTGTACCACAACGCCCAGACCATGTTTCTATGTTACACTCGTGCTTGCGTACCATGCAGCTGCTGAGGCTCGTTCTTCCAACTTGATGGCTCAGCTTGTTGATGAAAGAGGTCGCTTGGTAGATGCAGTGATTGAGCAAGCAAACTCCAGCACACCCCAATTGGCTGCAGAGCTCGCCAAGTCACTGGAGGTAGTACATGGCAAGACTGTACATCTAACACAAGCAGCACGCACGGGGCTATACATGCAGCTGCACCTGCATCAGTAGAGCACTGCTTCAAAGGGTTCATGAAGATGG